>CAEGAE010034357.1:0-33428 GCA_903067095.1 Girardinus metallicus | reverse complement strand
TCTGATGGGGTTGCTAGGTAACAAGCAGTGCTGCTAGAATTTGACTCAGCAATCAGCAGGTTTTAGGTTCCAGACACCGAAAAACACCAACTTATTGCCAAAAACAGGTAACTTACAGCTAACTTATTTCAAGTCCACTTTGATATTTGCACTAGAAATTAGACAAAAATACTTGGTAATATTCTGTTTTTTGAGTGTAAATATGACCAACAGAAAATAACATATGCTGTAAAGTCATCGACACAACGCAAGTAATGAGTCTGTTGCTACAGAAAAAAGTATTAGCTGCACTGGCAGACTTATACCAAGACATTTTCCAATGTTATAAATGAAAAAATATAGTGGAATTAGTGCTTTTTTATCAATATTAAGAAATTATTGACTTAAAAGAAACTCCTGCATCTCGTTGAAAATTTTGTTGCAAGATAGTTTTGTCCTATTTCAAGACTAACTAGGTATTTGCTAAAGAAACAGGACAAATATACTTGGTGAAATGTAGTTTCTGCAGCGCAACACCATAAAATATAACAATAATAAGAAAACAATAATAATTTAAGTTAAATTCGAGAGGAATGGCATCTCACATTTCTCCATTTTCAACTCAGACTGTTTAAATGCTTCGTGCATTAGAGAATGTTAACATCTAAAGCAAAATAAGAAATCTCATTGAACAATCTTAACGTTTTATATAATATTGACTCACTAACAGCAGCTGAAACGTATTCATCTTCAGCTGTAAAGGTTTCTGTAAAGGCCAGGGTTGAGGTTGAACTGACATTGTCACCCTGACACTTCTATTAATAACAGCATTTAGCTTGTGTGTGTTTTAACAGGCACAAGAGCTGCAGTAACCTCAACAAAAACAGTCTTTCTCTGAAGGTGAGCAAAACATCAAACCTCCAAATGTGACATTTTGAATTTTAGGAGATTTTTTTTCCCACAGACTAAATGTGTCTCTCATGGGAAACTGCAATGTCACTACAGCGGCGATGTGATCCGAATCACCTCTGCACTCATACTGCAAAGTCAGGCAGGGGAGAGAAACCCGGGCAGGCCTGAGGGGACGGGAGGAAGGGATGGAGGAGAAAAGAAGGAGAGAGAGGCAGGATAGAGAGAAACCACGACCGACAACAGAGGTGGAGAAGCAAAGGAAGACGATGTGTAAGTTACTGAATTGGACGCGTCTTGACTACGCCTGTCGCAGTAAGAAATAAATCAATCACGTGATAAATTAAAAGAAATTCAATAATTTACGTTTGCTTGCTTTACTGTTTTTCTCTTTCTACCAAAATCAGGATGATAAAACTCTTCAGTCTGCTGCTTTGGTCTCAACTAACCTGTTTTTTGAAGGACAATTTAGTTTCCACAGACTTCATAATTCATTTAATTTGTTGTTTCTGTTTTGTTTGTTTATTTGAGGTATTTAAAATGTCTTTCAGTTCTTAAATATTCATTAGAATTTAAAGTTTATTGATCTTTGAGTATGTGGCCCACCAGGTTAAGTGTTGCATTTTTATTTAATACAAATAGGTTTCTAATACACCAAACGTGTAAAAAAGAAAATTACTTGTAAATCAGTACACTAGAAATAAGACAAAACTAAGAGATTTGCACTAATTAAACCAAGAATACTTAGTAAGATTTTGTATTTTTGCAGTGTACAAGCAAGTTTTCTGGAGGAAATCCTGAATATGGGGAAGAAAACATGAAGCCAGACTCAGATAAAATAAAAAGGTTCTTAACTATCTTGTCTTATGAATCACTCTGTAGAGCTTGAAATTTAACAAATGTCCAAACCAATCAGGTGGGCATCAATCAGGGATTTCCGTGGCGATAAATCAATGCCTCCTGTACGTTTCTCTCTTTAACTCCATCCATCCTCATCTCTCCGTTGGGCTAAAAGCTTCACTCTGCCGAGGAAAATAATCATTACAGCTCAGTAACAGCAGCAGGTCTCCTCATGCCAATACGTCACATCTGATTATCCCGCACAGCCTTAAAGATGGCAACCATCCAGCCTCTCCACCTCACAGAGGCACGGTGACATTTCCAGCAAACAGGCCTGAAGGAGGGAAGAAATGGGGAGCTGGAAGAGTGCTGGAGGAGGTTAATCGCCAGCTCATTAGCTAATAATGAAGATAATTATGCAAGTGTGAAGAGGAGGCAAATACAGCTGTACTGGTGTGGCAGGAACATTAATGTGTTGAAAGTTTGTAATTTATAGTCACAAACAGCAAAATATTTTCACTTTAGTCAGGAAAACAAAAGCCGACAACAGAACAGCAGGTTCATCTGGGAGTAAAGTGAGTAAGGTTGGAGTCTCATCCACACACACAGTGGATGAGAGGATGTGCAAACCAACACAGTCACAAGAGAACAACACACACACGCACAAACACGTGTTTGCGCGGCTATCTTTGTGGGGACTTTCCATTGACTTCCATTCATTTCTACAGCCTAAACCATACCCTTGTCCTTACCCTAACCCTAACCAAAACTCAATTCACACCTTAGTCCTAAATCTGACCCCTGACCCAAAAACAGCGGTTCTCCTTGTGGGGACTAGGCTTTAGTCCCCACAAGGAGCAATTGGTCCCCACAACGTAGTATATGTCAGGAAAATCGTCCCCACAAAGCAATACAAACAAACGCACACACACACTTTCGCATCACAAGGCAGTGTAGACCAGCCAGTCAGGCTAACATCCATGATTAGTTCACTATAAAATCCATCTTCCAAATTCTGTCCTATTTTTTTTCCAAATTCCACTTTTTCCATTCATTAAGTTATGGTGTGAATCCAGCTGCTGTGGTTTTCTTTCTCTCTGCCGCGAGTCAAACCAACCAAACATTTTGAAAACCTGTTCCCCTCCTCGCCTGTGGGGGCGCTGCACCAAAAACCACTGAAGGAAACAACACAAAAACCTTTGAAGACGACACAGAGCGCGACTTCTTTCTTCACAAAATGTAAACAAAAATGGAGAGGCCGCTGTAGGATTTTGAGTAATTTCTCCCACTAGCGCTAGGCTAACTTATTTGTTTTGGTTGTATTTACCCAGAATGACTTGCGCTTTAGTCCACTTCCTGCTTTTGGAGTGGTTTCCGGTTTGCTTGGCATTCACATACACACTCGAACTGCAACAGAATTCACTTCAACAGTTCGGTTACGCATCGACACCTCCCTGAACGAACTGGACTCTCTAGGCAAACGGACTGGAGTTTTTATTAAAACGGTCTAAACCACCCTTGCACCTCCAGTCACTAGTAGGCATAGAAAATTTTTCTTTTGATTCATAATCTCGCAGGGCCTAAACGTTGAACTAAGCTTTGAGATTTTGGGGGGATTTTGGAGGATATCTCTGTTTCAGAAGAATATTTTACTCAGCCGAGCCGAGGCCCACCTTTACCAGGTAACAATGGGCATGAGAGCTGCAGCAGAGACTGCAGGAACTCCTGCATAGCTTATTCTGCTGGCCATAATCACAAACCTCTGTGAAATTCTGTGTTTTACTGTGTATTTTATTTTGCTTGTTAAATTGTGTGATTCTGTCTGCGTTTTCTGCATCGTGGATATTCACAGGGCCCCATACTGGCTGCAGCCCTGCAGAAAACCCACCAACTCCGCCTGTATGCTACTGAAATGAGGCTGCAGCAATGTCTGGTTGCTGTTTGAAGTCACACTTTGTACTGCAGCTGAATGTTTCCACTCAAAAAAAATCAAGTGTCACTTGCTTGAAAACATAAAACTCTTGAAAAAGCATCTAGAAAGACGCCTGAGTATTATTCAGCTGAAGCATCTGATTGGTCTAATTGCCCTGGTAAACAGGTCAACGATGTTGTTGACCTATTGATAGAAAGCAGAAGCTGTTGACCTTTTTCAAGTGATTCTGCCAATCTGACTAAAGACGCTGCTTTGGGTCTGTGTTAGTCTCATTGTCAATTAACACATTGATCAGTTTATTGATATAAAAACATGGTTCTCAATTGTTTCTGCCATGCTCCCCCTAGAGTTTGGTTAAAAACACATTTTAGAGTAAAAACAGTAAAAATGTTTTTAAACTCTAAACACTGATCATTTCACCACCTTATTCCTTTTCAGAAAGGTAAATAACTCACTTGTTATGCAAAATTTTAAACATTTTACATTTTAGCTTATAGATGAAAAGGATATAACATTTTGCATTTACTGTAAAAGTAAGAAGTTTTGTATGATTCAATGTATTATGTAGCCATTTTCTGCTGGCTACCTGCCTTAAGGCTAAGTTTTTGTGATTTTAAAAGTTCGAATTGAGCGCATATTGGTGCAGTATTCTCCCAAAATAATCCCTCACAGAGGGATTATTCACATCTACTGGTACATGTGAACTTATTGTGCAACCACACCGTCTAAATCATCAGTTTCGAGTGAAATGTGGAAACATACAAGTTCTGGAAAGTACGTTGGAAATTTTTATGAAAATAATCCGTAACTTCCTGGAAAGTAACATAAGCTTTATGAGCCTGAGACGTCTGTAAACTAACTTTTTAACTCTTTGGTTGCCTAGCAATGACTTGCTGAGTAACTGGTACAGCAGCAGTTTAAGCCTTATCCTTAAAAATAAGGAAATGAAATGATACATTTCCCAACCATATCAGAAGGTACATCTGTAAGTTTGGAAAAGTACAATTTTGTGAGTAAGTTCAATGAAACCTGAATTACCTGCAGGTTCTGGGTTAGTTTTGGAAATGTAAATTTTTCCCCATCTTAAAAAGAAAAGAGCTAGAAATTTAAAAAAAAAAAAATTTTTAAAAAAAGTATGCATAAGAAATGTACTGTTTTAATTATGTTTTTTTTTTTTTTTTTACATTTGCGTGAATGTTCTTCAAATCCCCCCTTTTTTATTGTTCCGCTCTCAGACAAACTCAAACCCTTTCCATAGGATAAGAGCGTTGCAGGCAGTCAGGGAGCTTTTAAAAATACATTAGCATTTAACTCCAGAACATGGAAAAGATTAAGACAAACATCCTGAAACAAAGCTCTACTGCTGAGGATAAGCCTGCCGTTCGTCCAGCCGTGATTTGAAAATCACCCCTAAATGCTAAATTGAATCAGAGACTAACAAACCGAATTATGGAGGTTAACGGCCTCAACAGCTCCAGCTAAACTCAATCAGAGGAGAGCGTGTGTGAGAAGAACAATCAGGCGTTGTCTGCTTTTTATTGATCCAATTTGAATGATTTACCAGCTGGTAATCAACGTCAAATCTGCATTCATTGAGTTTATACAGAGTTCAATCCTTCCCCGCGCCAGCTCAAAGTTATTTTGGACCGGAGCTTCACATGAAAGCCTAAAATATGTATGAATCACAAGCCGACGACGCTTCCGAACCCATCGGAGTCGATGTTTCATGTCATCTCCTCCTGAATACTTCATCGCAGTGAAAGCTGAAGGTAAAACAACACTCCCAGAGAAACATGTCGCAATAAAGTTCAACATCAGCAACAATTTACAGCCTGCTGGAGCATTAATTATAAAAGCCAACAACTTCCTTCCAAAATCCAGAGGAAATGTATTCTGGCAGCTTTCTCTGAAAGCAAAACAAGTGCAGAGTGTGTTCGGATGTGTCAAAGGTGAAACAAAAACCGCAATCTGACTTTGGTGACTTTTTCAACCCCAAAGAGTCCCAAAAGCGCGGAAGGAGAACGTAGATGCCAATCAGCAGGATTGGCATCTACATTAAGACTAAAAATAATTTAATAATTACGATTTTCAGCCATTGTTTAGCCAGATTCACCACGTCTGGCTTCCTCTGGTGCAGAATCTCATGCAAACAACATAAAGGTCAAATAAAATGTTTCAGATGCTTTAAAAACAAGTGGCTCAGATCGGATTGTTTTTTTAAAAGACCTTTATAAATCGGTAACATATTGGGATAGACAATATCAAAGATAATACGTCTGATAGAATATTCAATATACAAAATATTTACTGAACTCCAATCCAGAACCAAACAGCATTCTGGGAGACGCAGGCAGAAGAAATACTGTAGATGCTCAAGTTCTCACAGCTAGCTAAGCAAAGGATTGACTAACTCACTCGTCCTTTGGTTGCCTAGTAACCAACTCAGTCTTCAGTTACCCACCAACAACTTGTTGAGTAACTGGCGCAGCAACAGTTTAAGGTTTCTGCACCGTCCCTCTTAACTGCTTACAGATGAAAAACAGCAGCATGGATAAAACAGGAAATGTCAGGCCACAGTTTTGGCAGGATTTCACAGATTTAATCCAAAAAACAAATCAATTATTGTTGATCGACTGTTAGACTGATACGAAATGCTTGTTTTTCAGCCATATTGTCCATATTTTATGTACAATATAAAGAAACAACAATGATTGCAGATTATTTTTTTCCAGGTTAGTTTTGTCCTGAACATATTATGTCAACAAATCCAACTAAAAGAGAACAGAGCCGGACATCCCTGGATTAAAATATCTCAGATTTAAAAACAGGCATGTTATTTTGAATTTCTTACCACCTAAACGTTTGACATAACTACTTCCATCTTTGTATGAACATCTAAATCCGACTTTACCAAAAGCAAACAGCAGAGCTCCAACATGTCATTGAAATAGAAACCAAAATAAATATAGCTTGGGGTCAGGAGGAGCAGCAGAGATGTGGTTAAATAATTCCCAACAGGTGGTCTCACTACCAGACGACTTATTCCTGAAGAGCAGTGGCTCTGTTAAAGTAAACTCAACGGACCGTGGGAAACAAGAGCAGCACATTTACTTTTTACCTATTTTTACCAAAGACGTTATATTTATATTTTCCATGTGTCTGCATGTGTTTCCATCCTGTTTCCCACAAAGAAAACCAAAGGAAAGTAGACATTACATGCGTCTCTGAATCAGCTCAGTTTTATTGTTAAACTACAGCTAAAAAAAATGCAGATTCCCCTAAAGTTCATATTTATGACTACAAATATTTTACTTTTTATCTGTTATGCTCATGTCATTTCATCAGAAATCGATTTTAAAGCTTTCAGTTTTCATAAAAATTAAGTTTGTGAATTAAGATCTGATTAAAACGATTTTTTAATTTCTTAATTTTACATAATTTCTTGCATACTTGTTTAACCAAACAGTGTTTTTAACCATAATTAACCATTTAGTCCAGTTACTTTATTTAAAAAAAGTCTTTTCATACAATCTTTTAATTGATTGCAGTGTTTTCTTACCCGTTTGTGTCCCAACAGCAGATAATAAATCAAAATAAAGCCTGAAATATGTCCTAATAAATGTGTGTTGCAGCTGATCAAACCTTTATGAAAGCTACCCTGCCACAGAATTAGAGCAGACAACAAAGCTGAGCTCCAGGCGGGATAATAAACGCCCCATCAGACAAATATTTGGGTTAGATACCTGCTTTTATTCAATAACCCATGGGAATAGAAACACACAATAGTTTGTTTCACATGGTTTTAATAAGGACAGCAATGAATAAAGGCATGAAACACTGGATCTATTATCCACAAAAAGCAGCAGAGCGCTCCAGTTACATTAATGAACTCAGCTGTGAGTGTTTTCCTGTTTGAAGCAGGAAGTGTGTGTTTCTGGTGGTGTGTGTGTTCATTGTGACCTTCAGGCGCAGCTGAGGGTCTGACTGCCAGCGCTGCTGCTCATATGACTGGAATGCCAACCACAGCAGTGAGTGAGTGTGTGTGCATGTGTGTGTGTGTGTTAGCATTTCTCACCTCATAAGGCCCATTTTTCCCCAACAAATACTACGTTGTGAGGACCCACAGCTCCTTATGGGGCCTAAATCCCAGGAAGCCATTGGAAGAAGTGTTGTTTTTGGGTTTGGGAGTGAGATGTGAACTGAGCCTGACCTTAAGGTTAAAGGTCAGGCTGTAGAATCCAATAAGAAATTAGTCTAAGTCATCCCTGTGTTTCAACAGGCGATGCAAATGTAGAGATTTTGACCATAAAATTGTTCTAATTATTCCAGAAAACAAATTTCACCAGCTCAAATTTAAGACTTTTTAAAAACCGTTAGTGCAATTTAAGACCTGTAGCTCCACAGAAATATAGCAAATTTATTGCCAGCCAACTGGCAATAAATTTGAACTCACCAATGATAGACGTAAAAAAAAAACCTTGCTAGCAGCCAAGCTAGCAACGGTATAGCTAGCTAGCAAGGCTTTTGTTAGCAGCTAGTTACCGATAGCCTGAAACGTGCTGAGTCATAGAAACTTTTAAAGTTAAACAAGACAGATTTTGACAAGACAAAATTTAAGAGCAATGATTGACATATTAATCATAGGTCATATGCTAAATGAATTTAATGAAGACATTTTAAGGTTGTATTATAGATATATTAATTTAAGGCATTTTAAGGATGCTCGGACAGCCTGGAACAGCCAGATTGATATTCTAGTCATATTGTTGGTGCTGATTTTACCTGTCATGATGATGCCTGCCTGTACATAAGAAATGAAAGTAAAAAATAGGGAAAATATTAAAGGTTCATTCTCTGCTTGGTTAAATCAATCACAGTCTGTTTGCTGCTTAATTTTGAATAAAATGTGCCACCTGATCACTAAATGACACAGAATCTCAGCTGTGTGTGTGGCTATCTACATTTTGGTGTGTTAGCAAGGTAGTCATAGATACCAGCTAAAGCTCAACACAAAGAAAGCTGTATTCTCCAGCCACTGTTGCCCGCCTTGTGATCTCATACTCCGCCGTTTAGCTAATTTAGCCGCAAGAACAGAAAGACTCACAACAAGGCGTCTGTTTTATTTCATAGAGTTTCATAGAGACTCCGTGACCCAGCAGCTTCAGACCACAACAGTCGGTGAGCTAACATGTTTCTGGCTGCTGTTGTGGAAGCCTAGCTAGCATCAGTAGAGCTGATTTAGGAACAAAACGACTCTGAAGATGTTTGTGTTGGGAATAGTTGGGAAACTGGAAACCACTAAAGTACAACACTACTTATTTAGAGTGATTGGTCTTTAAATAGAAAGATGCAACCCAAAAATAAACAGCAATGTTTCAATTTTTCTCCTTTTTTCCTCTTTTTTTGGAGTCTGCATGCACAATGTAGTTTGATTTGGAGAAACTTTTTGATTACGTTTAGGAAACGATTTAAAGATTACCTATTACGCTTCCTTGAACAGGTTAGGATAGGTCAACAACAAAACACTTCGTACAACAGAAAAATTAGCTCAAACACGCTAGAACTCTGCTGCTTGGGTTGCTAGGCAACGGCCCAGGCTCGACTGAGGTTGCTAGGTAACGGCGCATTGTGACTTAACAACCAGTAGGTTTATGGAATGGCTCATTTTCCAGACACCTAAGCCAATAAAACAGTGTTTTATTCATTGGAAACTGACATTTAATTCAACTTCTGGGGAATTTAACACAAATCTTAGACGCCATGTTTGTTTTCTTTGAATCAAGCTTCTTTTGCCGTCTTTATCAGTTTGTGTTTGTTAAAATAAAGAGCTTCCTTTGTTTTTTTCTCCATGTAAATGGGGCAAAAATGTATTTCTAAACAGCAGAGAGCTTACATCTGTTTTAGGATTTTACAGTTATAGTTTGCTTAGTATGAACCGTGGAATTTTTTTTTTAAGTAGCTGATTTAAAACATAGACCTTGGTTTTAGCACATTTTTAGACTGTGAACTTTTAAGATAATCTATAATAGATTTAAATGTCTGATGTAAAAATGCAAAGTTTTTACATTTTATTAAAGCTCTGTTCTTGAATGAACAATTTTATCAATTATGATAGTTAAACTACTTGGTTTAGTTTTTTTTAAAAATCCCTTAAGTTTGGCTTAGATGTTAGAAATTATTTTCTCCCCTGCATAGGCTATCGTCTTACTTTTCAGGAGTGACTGTAATATTTATCTTCACGTCCTGCAGAAAACTCAACTGGATGTAAAAAATAATTATTTCTGCTTTCTCCAATCAATCATTTCATGACTGTGGTCTTCTGTGATTCCTATATTTTTATTCATAACCGCCGTGGCGTTCGGTCCGAATTGCTGATGATGGAATTAAACCGCACCGGAGGAGACAATTACACCACAAAAAAAACAAACGGCAGAGATCACTCACTCAAAGGTTGACGTTTTGTTTCTCCAAAGCTGCTGAAAGGGCGTCCATGTCGGCGCCTGAAAAATCAGACTCCCAGGGGCCGGGCAGGGATGAAGCGAGATAACGCAGAAATAAAAGAGGAAGCTGAAAACAGACAATGACTGCTGGGATTTTACTGGAAAAACCAGCAGGGATGAACAGAGACAAAGAATTAGCAAAGGTGCTATGAAAATAATCTTACTATAAACAGGGTATGACCAATTCAAACAAGGCTTTTAAAAAAATCTAATTAACTTGTGAAGTTCACATGCATTTTGTGTAGCGTACCTGCTGCTCATTATCTGATTTGTATGTTTCTAGTTTTGGAGAAACACAAACCCAAAGGACAAATTTGACGCATTATCTTCTATCATTTCTATACCAGTATTGAATCTCACCAATTGGACAGATTTTTACCCAAAGCTGGGATGTAGATACTGGTGACCAAGGTCAGAAAGGTCAGGAAGAGTTGAGAAAAGACAGGATAGTTAGGAAAATGAGGAACTATCATAATCAACACTGTAATTCAACAATAAAGACCAATATAGTAGGGCTGTGTCAAAAAAAAGATGCATGTCCTAATCTACTATGATTCAGGATCGATATAAAATGTCCTAAACCAATTTTAAAAATTTTAAAAGATGAAAAAATCTATTGCCTGTCGACCTTTTGTGGCCCTGGAAATTATTATTTCAATACTGGATCGCATACCAGGAATGGTAAACAAACAGACAACAATTGAAAAAAATTTTAAATTGTGTGTTTTTCTTTTAATAAGTCAACAATCTGAAGCCCTTTTCATGTTTTGGATCTTTAATTATATAGAGATTTTATAAGAAAATTGTTTATTGCAAACTGGAGTAGATCATCAGGATCCTATGAATAACCATTTTGAATTTAATTGTTTCTCAGAGAAGGTCCAGTTTTCTTTACACCAAAACGGATTCAAGTTCTTTTAAATTGACAATGATGTTAAATTAATCCACTAACTTTAGTTCAAAACATTTCCCGGCCACAAACCGCTTTATCACTTCTCTGTTTTTGAGTTTTTCTGTTGCTCCCAGCACCCATAATTCCACGTGGGCATTGCAATAAAACACAAACACACACAAACAAAGGAGCCTTTTTTTCCACCGCCTGTTGGAAACCAACGGCGCACACACACACACACACACACACACACACGCACACAGATGTTGGCTTCGCCTCAAGCTGGGCATCTGTCACTGGTCATCAGAAAGACAGAGAGCATTCCTTCTCCAGCTACACACCCAGTGAACCGAACAAAAATACACCAAACCAGCAGTTTTTCAGCAGGATTCACACATGCTTGGCCTCAGTGCTGCACAGGAACAAACAGGAAAACATTTACAACAGGAGACCTAAAACCAAAAACAACAAGAGCACTTTTGAGAGGGAATTAAAAAGAAACACAGAAAGAAACTGTAATTTTTGGACCCCTCAAGAGAAAAACATTTCTCTTCACTTATTGCAAATTATTTGCAATAAATTTCTATCTTTTAAAACACCAGAGTGAAGCCAGTTTTTGGTAGAAATAGAGAGAAAATAGAGAAAAATTATTAATATGTGAATTTGTTTTAATCTAGTACACTAGAAATAAGACAAAACTAATTAATAAGTAACTTTACAGCAAGATATATGAGATTGCTTTAGGTCAATAATTCCTTAATATTGACACAAAAAAAAAACTAGGTTCAATTGGCAAATCAATTCATTTAAAAGATATTTTTTCCATAAGTGAAATAATTTACCAATGGAACCTGGAATTATTGACTCAAGACAAGATCATATATTTTCCTGAAAGTTTATCTATAAGTTAGTTTTTGTCTTATTTCAAATGTACTAGGAAATCTTCACTGTAAAGTGGACATGAAATACTTGGTAAGATTTTGTGTTTTTGCAGTGTTCTGGTTTCCGTACCGGTTGAATCAACAGGTTCTGCACCTGTTCATGCTCCACTGTTTGACTTACAGCAGAAACGAGGAAATAAAAACTGCAATAAAACCGAGCTGGCGGAGCTGAAATGTTTAACAAAACCATTTTGTCATGTTTACACATTTATGATCTGGATTATCTTTGTAGAAATGTCCAACGCTGCTAAAATATGCGCAGCGTCTTCCAGTTTTTCTGCAGGACAAAGCGACCTGGACCGTCGCAGTGAAAATGTTCACTAATTGATCCCAGTTTCCTCTCTGCTTTCATTGTTATTGAAAAAGAACAAGACGTTCTCACAGATGGATGAAATTCCTTTGTGGTTCTGGAATCCACAACTTGGCCTTAAATCATTTCAGTCAAGGGAAAATCTTTTTTTATTCAGGTCCGCAGCTAAGAAAAGCAGGAAAAGACTACCACTATTTTCTTAAACATAAAACTCTGATTGGATCCAAGAGTATTTTAGCCGTGTTGTTAATCTTGGATTTTCCAAAATGTTTTCTCAATCCAGCAGATCCATGAGTTTTACTGTCTTCCATTTAGCCTTGCTGTTGTTTGCTTAAAGTCTTGCTCTCTCTCACCCTCTCGCAGCCTTAATGACCTGCAGAAATATCTCAGGTCATTTGAACTTCTTTTGACTTAATTTTGAAACATATCTCTTATACAGTAAACTTTAAATCTTCTCTCAGTAACAGCATCCACACTGAAGAGGGTTTTAAAGCATGACCAGACAGTGGTTATGTACGGTAGGTTCAGTGATCGAAAAAATATCAAATTTTTGGGCTTTTAAACAGCAGATTCAACTGAAATAATCACTAAAACCAGTTTCAAACTCATAGAAAAAAATGCGTCCAGTTGCTTGCCTGTTTAGCACTTTTGCTAACTTTGAAAATGTTTAGCGCACTTAGCTTAAATTAATTTTTCCACAAATTCCAAAGTGCCAATTTATTTACCATTTTGTTAACTTTCGGTTCAATAAAGTTTGGAGTCTGTGCTGAAACTTTGGTAAATTAATCCTTTAAGTAGTTAGATGTTTATATTCATGCTCTTATTTTGAAGTTAATAAATATTTTTTTTCCTCTGCTAGCGTTCTGTTTTTCCCCCCAATGACTTCATTTTAAACAAACAACAAGATAAAAACCTTATAGAAAAATTAAATTTTGTAGTATTTCAAGGACTGATATAATTTGAATTGAAGTTAGCGTGTTAGCATTAGCTAATTGGTGCAGCGCTTTAGCATTAGCGAAACTAATATTTATATTTAGCGCGTCAGTGTTAACACAACTAACTTCTTAGTTAGCGTAGCCCAATATTGGATGCTACCTTGCTAAATAACAAGAAACACATTTCTTCTCTGAGAAAGTTGGATGCTAAAGTTCGAAATTTGAAGTGCAAGCTGGGAGACGCCATGAAAGTTCAACAGGATTGTCTAAAACACAGCTGAAAGCTGCTATTTTCAGCCGTCTTGATTATTTAACTTAAATTGCTGAGCCAGGAGGTTTCATAACAGTCCTATGTGTTTCTGAATTGGATTTTCGCCTCGACAGTCAAACCAGGAATACAAATAGTTTTCTCAGAGCAAAAATGACTTTCTGCTTGAGAAAGTGGGGTAAAGTAAGGAGAGTTAAGTGTTGTTGAACCCTCTGGACATAATAACCCCCTTTCTTCTGTCCGCCGGGAACAACGGCGGCTCTGTCCGTCTCCGGCTGACCATATAGGGTTCCTTTTATCGCAGCGGAGCCGCAAGACTTCAGTGAAACGAACGCGAGCTTCAGAAATCGGGTCCAGATCCTCGACTGACACACACACGTCCAACCGTTAAAGGCTCATTCTGCGCGTTCTCAGCTCAGCCACGCCTGTTTTTCCATCCGAGGTTCATTGAGTGTGAGTTGATCATGGCGACAAAGACTGTGTGTGTGTGTATGTTTGAAACAGAAGGAATGTTTGTGTTTGGAGGGAAGAGTCCCAAACACATGACTGCATTCCTGCAGGAGCGACAGAGAGAAGTAAGGAAATAAAAAAAGGAGAGTGGAGGAAGAAAGAAGTTAGGTGACCCTGGCAATCGAGGAGTAAAGAGTAAAAATAGAAAAGATTGGAAGAAAAAATGAGGGATACATTTTGAAAACTTTCATGGAAATGGCAACGTGTGACATAACTTCCTCGATTCTGCAAAAAAGTTCTTATGCTCGGTTTTCTGCTAATGTGTAAAAAAAAAAAAAGGGAAGATTGAAACACTTTTGCCGAATACGTTTTGACGTAGCAAACTTTACAACCCACCGGGTCTGAGCCTTACCAGATCCACTAAACTCTGAAAAGTGTCAAATTCCATGTTTGCTATTTCTACAACATTGTTTATTACCGCCATGCATGGCGCCGACATCTGATGAAATCACGCTTTGCGTAAGCAGTAGATGGAAATACACCTGATTTGCATTTTCTTTTTTCAGGCATTTTAAAAGTTTATTCAAATTTCACATGACAGTAGAATGAAAACATCGCTCATGAGGGAAAGCCAACAGGAGATGGACTACGTCTCCCACAATGCACTGCACACCTCCACCGAAAACAAATCACAAACAAACTCGAGGACTGGAGTTCAGTTTATTGACTTACAAGACATTTAATTGCCAAACTTCTTCATCTTTAATCCAGTTTCTCCACTAAAATACTCAACAATCGTTGCTGCAGTTCTGCAGCCTTTTTGGGAAGGTTAACTATGATCTGCTGACCTCTGACCTCTGCTTGGAGGAACATGGGAAGTGGAGTCCCAGGAGCTGCGGCGTTGCAGCATGATAGTCATGAGACGTCCATGAGCGACTTTCAGGGAACAAAGCGTGACAGCAGAAAACTCAGAGCAAAGAAAGAAAAAACAAAACGACACAAAGAGGTTCTGTGTGCGGCGCGTTTGATCAACCTGATCGTTCAAGACCGTAAATATTCCCGTATCTGGTGTTAATTATGACTGAAACTAAATAAAACAACAATTATAGGAGGTAAGAAGCTGCTGAGATCACAGAGAAAAATATGTGCTGCAGGTAATTTCACAGTAAATTTGAGTCAAACTGCAAAGACACATACAACGTGTTTTTTAAATATTATTTTCTCTTGTACAGTGTCTGAGTGTCCTAAAAAGCGATTAATTTGAGGGTAGAATTGTGTAAAAATAAAAAAATAAAATAATTTATAAAGCATATTGAAAATGAAATGGCAGAAAAACTCACTCAAAATTTGGAAGATTTGATCATCACATAAGATGTTTGGAAGAAAAGTCTCCATCTGAAGCAATCAGCTTTCCAGTGTTTCAGGAAATGTGGACGCTGACATTAGCATTAGCGTCTTTGCTACTGCTACATGTTTAGTATTGAGATGCTATTTGGGCTAGCATAGCTTCACTAAGAGGCTAACTCCTTTTAGCACAACAATAGTCTTTTTCCAGTGACCAATCAGATCATTTTTTGAATCTAAAATTATCCACCAGTGAGCCAAGAGAAGCGGGTTTTTCATTCATCGTTGTTGTTAGCGGATGCAGCTTGTGCGTCAGATTTACAGGCGTACCAGAAACGCAATACAAAGGTTCCAGTACGCATGTCACGGTAAGAAGTGACCCAAAAACTATTGCTATAAAAGACAATGTTGCTCTTTTGAGATCACTTTCAGGTAATAATAAAGGTAATGCCATAATAATGCAATAACACATATTTTATTCCAACAAACATTTAGCACTGGAACTGGCAGACATTTTAAATAGCTAAAAAACAAACAAAATTAATTATTAAGTCTCAAAAAAAAAGTTTAGTTGAGACCAAATCAACAGACTAAAAACTTTTATCATCCAGTTTTTGGTAGAAAGAGAGAAAAGAGGAAAAAGATAAATCATACGAAAGGAAAATATTGAGCTAGTTTTAATTTAATTAACTGCTTATTGAGACGGACCTTGGTTCCGGTTCAGGACTTTTGTATATAAAAAAATATAATTAATTGTGTTAAAACTTAACATGTTAAAATCTGTAAAAATCTGGTCTACAGGAGTTTGTTGCAGTGGGTTTAACGGAATCATTTATCATTTAACCAAAATACACTCCATCGATGTGTTTTCATTGAGTCAAAGCCAAATATATATCAAATATTTATGTAAATAATACCTTTTACCGAAACAGAGCATCCGACCAGAATTCCTCCGGTCGAAAAAAAGAAATCACTTTAAGATGCGAGTCGAGACGAAAGGCCACCAGGAGAAACCTTTGCTGCTTCTCAGTCTGCATGTTAATTATTTCCCAGCCACACATCCGCAGCTGAATTATTGCACACTTGAAGCTGCGCTCCCATCAAACTCAATTACTCCCCAAACCGCCTCATCGTCTCCTCTGCCGCCATCCGTCTTCCTCATTTCCTCCGTTAGCCGTTTTCTCATGAGTTTTATTTAAAACTAACCTGACTCTAATTCGGCCCCGTAGTTTTTAAAGTTTTAGCCTAAAGTCACATTGAAGAGCCTGAAAAAATCTAATTAAAAACCTCAAGCTTGTTCAGAGGATGGAGCATGAAAGTTTCTTCCTAAACTCAGATTAAGCCCATCAAATAAAGAACAAACACGCTACAGATTAGCAGATAAAGTCCCAGTAGAGTACGGTAATCTGCAAACTGGGAAAGCTAAAATACCAACCAGAGTCACGGGAAAATTAAAGAGCAGCCATGATGAGAAAAAAAAAACTCAGCGGTCCATCTTTAGCAGTTTTGCTCATCAGGATGAAGTCTGGACTTTGACTAGACCACGGATCAGTGTTCACTGCAAAATCACAAAATCAAATTAATTTTAGTCTAGTTTCTAGTGTAGTCCACTTGAAATAAGACAAAACTTTTCAGAATCATATAGTAGTTTGTTTCATGTCAATAATTTCTTAATTTTCTAGCTCCATTTGTTGATTATTTCACTTGTAACAAGACATTTTTCCCATGTGAAATAATCTGCACATGTATCAAGTACATTGTCATCAATATTAAGAAAATATTTACCTAAAATAAGCTTGTATATCTTGCTGAAAAGTTACTTATAAGTTAGTTTAGTCTCTTTTCAAGTGTTGTAAGATATTTTCACTAGAAACTAGACCAAAAATTCTTGGCAGGATTTTGAGATTTTGCAGTTCTGCAGTCCTAAGATCAGGGAACGCTTTTTGTTTTTCCTGTTACTGTATTGAAAAGCAACAGAAATTGCATTTTTTTTAGTTCTAAAAGGTTAGAAAAGTAAAAACCTAAACTCAGCAGTAAAACCCAAATATTTGTCTAAGACCATCTCCACCAGTCCCAGAGGAAAACAGACTGGTTTACTGGTTTACTCCAACAGTAATTACCTCAGCAGCTTTTAACAGCCAGCCGCTGCTGAACCGTGTCGTCCAATCGGACGGCGCTCCCGATTGCGTAACGGCGGGTTTAATCCGCGCGTTCTTGGAGATCAGCTGTTCAGGCAGGCATCGTCTCTGGGCCCGGTCCAATCAGCAGCACTAACTGGGTTTCTGGAGCAAGTCTTTGGAAAACACCCGACCAGATCGGCCGGGAGCCAATCCCTCAGCACGCCGCGCTCGTTATGCAACATCCCGTCTCACTCTGCACTTCCTTAGACCCTTTTCCTTCTCTCTGATGTAAACTATTGCGACTTCTCATGATTTACGGGTTTCTGCTGCCTCTTCAGATAATTGTTGTAATTGTGGAAGGAGAGAAGTTGAAAGCAGAGAGGCATTAGGAGGTTTAAGGCGTAGAGGGGGCTGGAAATGTCAACTCTGACCTCTGTTGACCTCCACTGACTCAAGCCGACACGTTGGGGAGCAAAAACCAACACGGAGGTGCCAAAACTTTCTCCAGCTGAACAGAAACAAACCTGGAGTTATTATTTTTTCAACTATCTAGAGTCGGCTTCAGTTAATACAGCCAGAAACTAGAAGTTGACCTGGACTCGGACCTGAACCTTCAGAGTCACATAAACACAGTTACAAAGTTGGCCTTCCATCACCTGAAGAACATTTAGCACAGAGAACATTGATCGGCATATTTGATGCATGTTTGCTCGATGAATCTGATGATATTTGACAAAATGTAATGTTTATTTCTTGTTTCATTACTAATTTTATGATGTAAATCACTTTGAACTGACGTGTTATTTAACATGGTTTACCATCAAACTTTACTTGAGTTTATACATCAACATTCGGCTGTTTTAAGCTTTTCTTTGGGTAAAACGTAAACTTTTCCTTAATTTTCTTCTTCGGTCTGCAGGTTCCCCCAGAAATAAGAGCAGAAACAGAAGGGCTGAACATACGGGCCCCTCCTGCAGCCGGCGGGGATTTTTGGACCTGTCTGTATGCGGGCCGCAGGAAACAAAACCTAAGAAAAGACAGAAAACCACCGAAAAACAGAAAACGGTGACCTCACTGCATCCTGAAGTAACTCTGAGCTCTAAAGCTAAACTATAATCAATAATCTAAACCGTCTGACTTCAGATTAGTGGAAATTATAGTGTTGATTTCTTTGTTTGGGGGCAAAGGCCTGGCAACAATGGGAGCAAACAGAAGGACTGGCGATGACCCAGTTCACAAGCCAACCTTCATCCCTGGAGGCTAAATCTGCAGCAGCAGAACAAACGGACACATCCTCAGCGACTTAACTCGATTCGTCATGTCTGACGGCAAAACGGCGACCGAAAACAGACCCCGATGCAGCTGCCACATTTTACTGCGAGAAAACTAAACCTGCACAACAAATGAAATTAAAACAATCATCATCACAATGGTAACAGACGGCTTGGGTGCAATATTTGGTGTGATGCATCCACACTCTGAAAACTGCTTATGTCTGTGGCGTCCTGCATGTTTCATTTGTTCTTTTATTTAAAAAAGAAAAAATAATGTTTTTTATTTGTTTGTTTATGAGTCAAACAAATAAGAAACATTATTTCTTCAAAATAATGAAGAAAATGTTTCAATTTAAGTCTTGGGTCAAAAAAACAAAATGGAAATCTTGGGCATCAGACAAGACGCTGCATCTTCTCTTGTTTCCATCTGGCTGATGTTCTGGAAAGTTCCTATTTTGTGTTAAATGTTTTTATTTAATTGTCTTTTTTGTAGAAATCAGTTTGCACTTTGACATTGAAGGATTTTTCTTGGTAATTTTTGTCAAAAAAGCCAAATTGCATCGATCTTGATTAACTTGTAAAACCAATAAAACGTTAAACATCCAATGGGGCGAATTCTTTTTACAGGCACTGTGCAATTAAGTAGAATTATCTGTTAAATTTGAACTTTTTTGTAGATTTTTTTTTTTTTCAAAGAAGTAAATAAACCAATTTTTAAGAACATATTTTATTTTCCGGCAACATAATGGAAAGATTGCTGGGACAAAAAGTACCAGGACAAAACTCAAAATATCACGATATCAGCGTTTCATATCAGTCGATATCAATAATTATTAATTTGGTTTTTTTTGGGGTTTTTTTATATTTTAAAATACTTCCAAACTGGTGTTGTGACATTTCCTGTCTTATTCACAGTATTTTTAAAGAGTTATGAGGCGCAGTGCCTTAAAACCTAAACTGCTGATGCGCAAGTTACTCAACAGGTTGTTGCTAGGCACCCAAAGAATGAGTGAGTTGTTAGGTAAAAAAAGAATGAGTGAGTTGCTAGGTAACCAAATAGTGAGTGAGTTGCTAGGTAACCAAAGAGTGAGTGAGTTAATGACATAAATTTAACCCAAAGTTAACACATTTTGTGACATAATCATAGCTTTAATGGTTTTTGTACTGTGATTTTATGTGACACTGTACCATAAAGCACATGTTTTTAAACAACATCTGAAAAATGTGTCATTTGTTCACCTTTTATACTGATAACCTGAAATAAAAAAGCTTTACCAACACAAAATTCACCTTTCTTTCTACATACTATCAGCAACATATGGTGGCAAGGCAACAGGAAGCCACCTTTCAGACTTACAGGAGGTGAAGCATGCGTTGATGAACGCGCTGACTTCCATCCAAAAACTCAGAGACCATCTGCTTGGGAAAGTTTCCCAAGGCAGGTCAGAGGACAGGAGAACCGGCCGTTCAGTATCCAACGCGTTAAATATTCAACAAAACCAACTGTAGTCACACATGGTTAGGAAATAAAATGGTTTCTGTGTGAGCCGAGACATACATGAAGAGGCACAGAAATTCTTTAATCTGTTAATAATTTGGAGAAAAAGAGACCAGAAGGATGAAAATAGGGAGGGAAAATTGATGAAACTAAGTTGAAAAGAAAGGAAAAACTTTACAGCCGAACAAAAGGAAACAAAAGTCTCATGAGGTTAATAAGGGGAAGGAGGACATCAGAAAGGGGAATACTGTCACATTGAGCGACAGAATAAAGCTTTAATTGAGATGTAAGGGAAGGTGGATCTGTTTTAAAGGCCAACAGGGAAAGCGACCTTTCTAAAGGCCAACAATCAGTTTCATCCTCACTAAAACAATAGAGCTTCATTAGAAAAATCTAATTAAAACACAGCCCACTTCAAAGGATTACAACATAATCCCTAAAAATGTCTAACAATCCACCAACAAACTGGATTTCTTGGCATGAATACTGACAACAGAGATGGTTTAGTTCCAGTTAAAAACAAGAAAAATCTGTTAAATCTGTGAGCAAAACCAGTGCACAACAAAATTTGGGTGCAGTTCTCCAGATAAGAGCAATGCCTCACTTAAAAAAAAAATTTATATAAATAATTACTTGTATTCAACTTAAACCTAAATAAAAAGTTAACTTAAACTAAAATAGATTAAAAATTGTTTGGCTTGAACTTATTAAAGAGTTGTTACTTGATTTATGCTTCAATTTGTTGAACAAGTTATTAATTTATGAGTTTAAAGCAGCTTTAATTAACAATATAAAGGTTTGTTGTCTTTAATCCTTTAGAACAATCAGTTTAGACGCAGTTTGAGCTGAAAGTTTGTCTTAATTTCCTGTGAAGAGGTTCGCCGCCACCTTGCAGCCCATCAGTCAGTTTAATCCTCTCTTCTGCGTCTGGCAGCTTGACACATCCTGGATTTACACAACGGCTTCTTGATTCGTGCAACGACTCGCCTGAAGTTTTACCTTTCATCATGTCCTTCCACTGCTTCACAAATGATCCTCTTCCACCAACAAAATTCCCATTAAAGATGCGAAAATCTGATTTTGTTCAAGGACCGTGGGAAATCGGTCGACCTTCTGACCTCCTCAAACAATGCTGGCATTACGAAACGCTGTCAGCGATCTGCAATAAAAGCAGTTTGGCTTCAGGTGTTTCATTACAGCTCTATTCTCAAAATCTGAGCTTTTTGTCCTTTCTCCCCACCCTTAAACCCACCACCTACCGCACACCTATGGAGCAACACTGCGGCCAGAAGGCTTGTCCAAAAGACAAAAAAATTGAAACTGAAAAGAAGTTTAAAACTTAAAAAAAAAAAAAAGGTTTGAAACGGTAAAGAATTGGTTTGAAACCAATTACTCTACCACACACCTACGGAGTTAAACTTGTGCCACAAAGCTTGTTCAAAAGGAAAACATTTTTTTTCAATCCAAAATAAAAAGATTTGAAAAGGAGGATAAAATTTTGAAACTGAAAATAGTTTTGAAAAAGGAAAGAAAAATTATTTGAAACTGAAAAAAAAAAATTAAAATTAAAAATATTTCAATCTGAAATAAGATTTGAAAATGAAAAAATATTTTAACTGAAATTGAATATTTGAAACTGGAAAAAGATGGTTTGAAAGTGAAAAAAAAAATGTTGAAAAACTACTTTTTAGATTCAAGTTTTTTTTTCCAGTTTCAAACTTTTGGCCCCGTTTTGGCGTCGGATGACAGTGGTGTGGAATCATGACTGACAGCTCACCACATTTTTTTCTTTTGAACAAACTTTATGGCCCCAATTTAACTCCATACACACCTCACCACCATCTCACCCCGTCTCCAAGTTATCTTTTTTCCAAAGACAAATAGTTGAATGTCGCCTGACTCACATTGGTGGGAATGCAGAAGCTCAGCGTTGGTTTACATGTGTGAGGGAGTTTATAAACTGAGTGCGGGCGCGCCACCGCGTTTTTCTGTGTTTGTGAAAAGTTTGTTTGTCGTCTCACTTCAAACCTCATGTTTACCAAGAGTTACACATCCACCATCAACCTGAAGACCCCACTGTCTCCTGCAGACCTCAGCTTACATTTTCTGACTCTGACAAGCTAACAAAATGAAGCTAAAATTTATTTCTACTCTCAGACTTTAAAACAAAATGAATCCTTTGTTACAAAAGGTAAAGTATTTTGCAGAATGAAGTGAGTCTTTTCAATAAATATGGAAAATAAAGAAAAATAGGTAGCTTGAAGGTAGTTACTTGTAAAAGCCTGTTGTAGATATGAAAAGTAGATTTTTACATATTTGTTCAAACTGAAAAAAAATGAAATCAATAATCTGTGAAAAAAATATATCCATCTCCTCTGCCTTCTCCCAGTGGTAACTACAAACAATCAATCAGAGTCAGGAGGCGGGTCTTAGCGCTGTCAATCACCTCCAACAGTTTTTAAAATTTTTTTTAGAATAGTTACATACTGCAACTTTAAGGGACAAACTACTCGGAAATTCTGATTTAGGTGCCTCAAAACTAGCAAAAAAATGTTCCTTTTTAGGCGTTTTTGTTCATTTGTGTGCATTTATAATCTGTCTACGTGTTGGAAACAGTCCAAGTGATTATTTGAGTTTTCTGAAGATTAATTTGATCTGTAACTCAGATCATTCACCATGTTTTCTGAATCAGTTCAAGCCCATGAAGACGTGCTCTGTTGAGCTCAGCAGATGATTTATTTTCCACCTGAAGATGTTTTGATGAGAACCAGACTCCTGCAGAAATCCGCAGAGGACGACATGTTCCGGTTTTAACTCGGCGGAGTCACTGTGCAGTTTCCATGACGGTAGCCATGTTAACGCATGTTAAACGTGAAGCTACGCATGTTCAGCTGAACTTTAGATGATGTGAATAATGATAGTTGCAGTGGAAGATTTTTGCGCATGAACTAAATCCTGAACTTCACTTAAAAAAGTGCAAATTTTGAGGAAAAAGAGATCAAGTCCTGCTCAACTTTTAAAAACTTTTATCACCGTTTTATAAACTATAATAAATTTTAAAAAGCAACAGCTCAGAGAAAACTGTTTGTTTTGGTTGTATTTAGCAGAATGCCCTGCGCTGTAGTTCACGTCCTGCTTTTGGACCGGGCTACGTTCCGCTTGGCGTTCACATATGCATTTGTACTGCACCAGAGTTCACTTCAAACGAAACGAAGCCAAGATTTGTAGGCCGGCCAGAATTCTTGGATTGATTTTTTATTCACACCCCCCCAAACGAAACGGACTTTCTATTCAAACAGACCGGAGTTCGATTGCAGCGGTTCTTGTTTCATAAGTTGCCGTCAAACTTAAGCAGTTAACCTTCAGGAAATGGAAATAACACTTTTATAAAAGCTGTTTCTAAAGGATATTTTCAGATAGATTTAAATATTTATGAGTATTCCAGTAACTGCTGATTCAGCAGAAGTGAAACAATTAAGTCCAGGTCGAGTTTGCTTTCCGTTCATCTTACATTTCACTGATCTGTTCTTCTCTTAATTTTCCACAAAAAGGAAGCACAGATGAGCGGAGAAGGACCATGTTGTGTCTTGGAGATAAAAACGGTAAAACCTCGCTAATGTCCCTGGAGCACAGAGCTGGAAGCACCAGACAGAAAAACGAACGTTGGAGGGAGATAAAATAAAACCCAAACAGCTCCGAGCCAGAAAAACGCACCTCCATTATTCCTCTGAAGGCAGCGGGAAAGGAGCCACCAGGACATGGAGGAGCGTCCCGTCCAGCCTGGTTACAGTTTAATCATTTCTCAAAACTGAAGCCAAGTGTAGATGTGAGGAAATTTCAACTAAATATACGTTTTGGGTTAGTTTGTGTTTAGATACAAAACATTTCTTACATTTTTCCATCCAACTGTTCAGTTCAAACAAGCTGAGCTGTAAAACAGAAAAGTTTAACTGGCTGCATTTCCATTGACCTTCAAATTATAAAGATAAATTTGCTTAATAGAAACAAGTCAAATTCCTGTTTTTAGATCAAATTTGGATGAGGTAGTTTTTCAATCATATTTTGCAAAACTGCAATGGAAACGCCTTTTCCCCATCACAGGAGTCAACAGGACATTACTACTGGCAGAAATGACAAACAGGAAGTGGTAGGAGAATGATGGTGTGGCAAGTTTAATAATGCAATGCAATAATATAACATCCTATTAGTTAATTTGAATCAAGTGAAGCTAAAACTCTGGATTACGGTTTTGTTGATTTTTAAAAAGTAAAAGAAAGGCGAAAAATATGAATCATTTTCCTTCTGTTTCACTGTTTTGTGCTACTTTGTGTTGATTTTTTTAAATAATATCCCCACCAAAAACAGCCAAGTTGTAAAAGAAAGAAATGTGAAGAAGCTGATTTTGTGCTAAATTTAATGCTGGGGGCTCAGTCTAGGTGTTTTACTCGTCCAACTCCCAGGAAAGGAAATAAAACTCTAACTACATGAGGTCATCTGTTTATCCTTTTGCTGCTGGATTAAAAGATAATTTGGTTTTTCCTGCATCAGCGTTAAAAGCAGAGAAGTTTCCGTATGACCTCATGCTGAAAAGTTCATAACCTTCATCATTTTTAAACTAGGCCAGAACTGTGCAACGCATTTCAGAGGCTTAAGCCGGACGAACTCACCGTCGCCTCATAATCTGCGGCAATATTTGCCATTATGTAGCTCAACACGTTTCCTTCTTAACGGCGGAGAAAAGTTAACGGATCGCACAAAGAAAGCCAAACGATTTCACTGATGAACAAACAGATGTGGATGTGTTTCCCTGAGCCGTTTTAAACCTGACAGGAGCAAAAAATGAGGTAATCCCACCCTTCATCCCTGCTGTGAGCGGGACGAAGGGCATCCATAAATCACTTGTCTTAATCACGGTGACGGTTAGAAGGATGCAGATAATGAAGACGCTCCGACTTCTCTTCAAAAGGGCCAGAAATGTTTCCCAGCATGCCGCTGGAGAGTTTGGACTCTAAGGAAGCGACTGAGGATTAGCTGCAGGAAAAACTGAGTTAAAAATCTGGTTCATTTCCAGGTGTGGATGTTTTCAAATCAAAACGAGCGCGATAATCTCCATTTGAGTGATTGTTTCTGGAGTTCACTTAACCTTTAAAGTGACGCTTCCCTTTAAAGGTGACCCATTATGCTTCATTTAACAGGTTAGAATATCTTTATAGGTATACAAAACACATTCATTGCATTTTTTGCACCAAATCATTTGTAGATAATGAGATTTTAGTCTGTGCATTTCATTTGAGCCATTATAAGGTCTCTGTCTCTTTATATCCAAATAAGCTGCTGATGGTGACCACCTCCAACTCCACGTTTTCACTCGCAAGTAAAAATGGCTGCAAATAGATACACTATTATACAACCGTACATCTTTGAAAAGCAGAAGTGGAGCCTCCTGCACAACCAAAGAGAATGCAGCAGAGTGATTTCTAGATCGTAAGTAAAAAGCAAAACACTTGTATTTTCCAGCAGCCATTAAACCAGCTGACCAAATGTACTGGAGCTCAACTTGGGTTGCCAGGAAACAGGGCTGGGCTTTGCTGGGGTTGCTAGGTAACGCGCCAATCCAGAGGTTTTTGAAACAGCTGAATTTCCCGACACTAAAACTTAATGCCAAAAACCGGTTTGATGGTTTAGGAAGCAGTACAAACCCAAGTGGAAGTACAAAAACATGCAAAATTTGAATTTTGCACAATAGGTCCTCTTCAATATTTCTGCCCTTCTGAACATTCACACATCCAGAAGTTTAACAAAAAAAGCCCGTTCAGGTTTCCAGCACTGAGCTTCTCGGGTTCTTTAGGACTCAAACTTGCAGCTCATTCAAGCTCATTTTCTCTGCTCCATTCAGAGGCGGCTCCCCCCTTTGTTCATGTTGATCGCACTGAGATAAATCCAACCCTCCTGGTAGCGGAGCTCCGCCAGCAGGGAAATGCAAATCAGCTTGATCCTCCACTCAAAATCCAACAAAAAAAAAAAAAAGAAAAAAAAAGAAAAAAAAAAACTTCCATCTCAGCTTTTTAAATTACAAGTTGAACTGAAGCATGATATGAAGAAGGAGCAAACTTCTCTAAAAAATATCAAATGTTTCTAAAAGTTGTGTCTTTAAATTTTAGTTCTGCACCTGGAAAGTGCAAATTTACATGATGTCAGTAAATTTGCATCCCTGGTCATCTGCTGCTCTGAGGTCTGCACTTCAACTTCACGCCAATCCTTCTGCTTTACTAACACAACATAGATGGAAACATCAATTGATTGATTCATTGATTATTGTGACAGTATAAGGGTTAATGTGAAATGCTGTACACCTCAGTTTACCTCCATTTGAATCTGTGTGCTTCACTTTACCTTTAACAATGGAGGTTGCTAGGTAACACAGCGCCTTAACAATGCAAAAGATTTTTTACCTGCTCATTTTCCAGACACCAAAAAACATTATAGCCAAAAAACAGCTGTGTCACTTTTTTAAGCGCTTGGGATTGTTTTTAGAAGCAGTAGAAACCAAATGGAAGTACAAAACTGAGCAAAATGAGAAATTTGCACAATAGGTCTCCTTTAATATTATCGAAAAGTCGCCATTTTGAAAAATGCTGCAAACATTTGATACAGAGTATGAAGAAGTTAGTTTGCACTTTTTTACAGAAGTCCTAACTGGTGGCTTTATGTGTTCGTTTTTGTGCTGGAGCTCAGCTTGGGTTGCTAGGTAAAGGGCTGGCTCCTCTGGTGTTGCTAGGTAACGGTGCTGTGGCTTAAAAATCTGAAGGTTTTGGAAACGGCTTGTTTTCCATGTACAACAAAACAACATTAACTTATTGCCAAAAACCGGCTGGGTATTTTTTTGTTTTGTTTTGTTTTGAAGCACTTAGGCTGTTTTTAGAAGCAGTAGAAATCCAAATGAAAGTACAAAAACATACAAAATGCAAATTTTGCACAATAGGAACCATTTGATGTTATTGAAAAGCTGCCATTTTGTATAAAGTTTAAAATATAAAGTCGTTAGTTTGTCCTAACTGGCAGTCTTATGTGTTTTGTCTTTGTGCTGGAGCTCAGCTTGGGTTGCCAAGTAACGGCCTGGGCTCATCTGGGGTTGCTAGGTAACGGCACAGTGCCTTAACAATTGGAAGGTTTTGAAACAGCTCGTTTTCCAGACGCCAATAAACGGTGTCTGGAAAAAAAAAATGGTTGTGCGTTTCTTTTTAAGCATTTGGTCTTTTTCTAGAAGCAGTAGAAACCCAAATGAAAACATGCAAAAAGTGAATTTTGCATAATAGGTCCCCTATAAGGTGAAATAAGGCAAACTGTGGAGCAGAGTGTTTGTGATGTGCAGAGGTAATTTTATTTATAAATGAAGAAGACGCCATCTGGAGCTCTGTAAACCTCCAGCCAGCCCTGGCTGCGCTCCAGACTCCCACCAGTCGGCCCCGGGGGTCGGATCCATCACTCTGGGGGACAATCGACGCGGTTTGTATACAGGAGACTCAAAGCTGTGCGGCTGTTTCTGCTCTGTCAGTTCAGTATGTCCCTGAGCCTCGGGCCAAGATCTGGACTTTTTTGGGCAGAAGCAGCAGCTCCAGTGGAGGTGGATTTTGTTTTTTGTTTTTTTGCAGCGTTCCAGTTATGCACTGTGGTCTGATCTGTTTTAGCCTGGAAAGCAGATAGCTATCGTGCTAAACTCTGCAGGTAAATCCAGATGTTTCAAGCATAAAGAGCAGCTCGTTCCTGCAGATGTTAGAATCATCTTCTAACTAATCCGGCAGGCAGCTTTTCCTGGAAAGTTGTTTGGACCAACGAAAACTTTATCACTCCAGCGTTCCAAGAGACGAACCTGGAGCCAAAACCCTTTAACTAGCCGTGGCGTTGTTAACATTCGCAGCACAATGCTTTCCTTACCCACCCCCCTGTTTCTCCTAAAGCCAATCCTCTAATCTAAAAAAAAAAAAAAAAAAAAAAAAAGAAAGTGGCTGAAACCGGTTTGGAGAATGCAGTCAAAGATGGGGGCAATTCCAGGCAGATTCCTGGGATAAGACAAGGAAGAGAGGTGCTTTTATTCTGCTGGGAAACAGATGGAGTTCATCACTCTCTGCAGCTCGCCTCCTAATGTTCAGGTCGGCCCCGACTCCGCTGCGTGTCCATAAACCAGCGAGGCACGAACTTTTACAAGCCATTAGTTTCAAACGATAACGAGAACGCGGCTTTTTCAGACTCCTGATCGATATCAGCAGCCAGATCCAAAGGTTCAACTCAAGTCTCAACTTTCACATCTGCATGCAAATAAGGAAAACTCAAAGAAATTAATCGTTAACTTAACATAAGTTTTTGCTTTTCAATCAGTCCCACATAATTGCATTTTGTGAAATGTTGGTACCACTTTCCAATAAGTCTCCCTTTATGGACAGCTAATATAAATAGTTTGTAGATATATTATCCTTTCATCTATAAACACTTTACAAGTCATTACCAACAGTTTATTATGCATTAATTAAGAGTGAGAAAGAGCCTTATTACGCTTACAAGGTAGTCTGAAATGTTCAACTCTAGATCGACTGTTTTGGTGAACAAATTTGACTATTTGGCAAGAAACCAGTAGATTTTATTTCCTTCTCGTCCTTAAAACATAACATATTCATGATTTATAAAGTGTTCAAAGATTAATTAATAACATTTTTACAAACTATTTAATGGGCATCTATAATTGGAGCCGTGCGGTTATGTCTAACTGACTAAGATTTTCTTTCTTCCTTGTTCTAAATTAAACAACCGTTTTAAAGAGAAACTTACTCTGGGTTTTCATCACAAAAAGGTGGGAGTCACCATGGCAACCAGTGACTCAGCATTTCCTGACTGAGTCTCTGACTAATGTTACTTGGCAAACTCTTCGCTCCTTCTTTCTTGTTTTGAGGTTAAAAGCAAAAGTTTTAAAGGAAAACGTTTCCTTTTACATTTTTGGATTTTGTTTCGATTTCATTTATGATTAAGTGAGGTTGACCTTAGATTTAAGAAACAAAAGTACTTTCAATTAGGAAAAACTTTACAATACGTTTTTTGCCATATTTACGCTTGGAAATAAGTCACAAAAGCATGATAACTTTTCTACACAAGTCATTAAATACTTTCATATCGAACTATGGTTTGATAACGTGACATTGTTGAACATTTATAGCTCAGAAAATATTGTAGATCAGAATCAACCCTTCTCAAAAACAATGTTTTAAAGCATTCTGGATTGTGAAGCTTGACTTCACATCCTCTATGCCAGCTAATTTGAAGTTATTTCACAGTTTCAACATTACTGAACAGATTGTTTACATAAGGAGAACAGAAAGTGTGACAGAGTTTCGCTTCAGCAGATTCCCACAGGCTTTACAGGCTCTTTGCTTTCCAAATATCAGAACAACCAAACTCTCCTGCCTTGAGCAAATTTGATTTTATTCTTCCTTTGGAGAAGCTGGAGAGTCTCAGAGGATCATAAAAAGACAAAACAGTCCTCTGCAAGGCTTCAGCGTTGCAGCTGGAAATGCGAACCAAATCTGATTTCTTTTGTCCCAATATCCAACTTTTTTAAAAGGCCCAATTCTGATCTTTTCACCCCAAAAAATGCAGATTTTTCCAGGTCCATAAATGGGGCTAAATTGTATCCGAAAGTTTTCAAAGCGTCTGAACAATCATGTCACACATCCGACTTTTTAGTTCCTGCACATAGTTCCGACAAGCCTAACCATTGGAAAAGATGCGCGCCACTGAACTGCCATCTTGGTAGGCAAACCGTAGATGACCAACAAAAAGAAATTAAATTGAAATTTTGACCAATGTGCAAGAGAAATATTGTCAACAAAATCGCTGCTGTCGGGATCGAACAGAGACAAAGAATGTAGCTTCTATAGTGTTGTCATAGCAACTCCATAGCAACAGCCATGACAGTTATTTATGACTACCTACCAAGATGGCTGTCAGCTACAAGGTTCCCACAAGTTTTAAAACTATGTATTAATAATGTTTAGGATAGATAGTTTTACAGTTTTCTCCACTGTTTCATCAATGAAAGCATCGATAAATACCAACAAATCAGAAAATATGACTAATAATATAGTTACTGTGTGCACTTTAATGATGCAAATCACACTTCTTTATGTGACTGGAGTCTGAAAGAAGAGCATTGCAAATGATGATGTTTATCATCATCTTGATGTTTATCAAGAGAAGTATTTGTGTTTGTGGGGCTATAACTGCTCTGACACACCTAAAAAAGAAGTAATAAATAGTTTCTTATTGTCATGTTTTTCCAGCCGTATCTTCCGGCCCAAAGAGGATGGGAGGTCTTCCACTGTCCCGCTCCTTTAAAGTGAATCCAATAAAGCTGAACTGTTTAAACGGATTAAGTGCCGAGTCAGGCTGCAGACGAAAGGCCCGAAAGGCCGACTTGGACGGAGTTCAGCAGCCGCAACCATCCAGGATCACTAGCCAAGAAAAAACTCCAGGAAGGACGACTGATGAAGAGAAATAAAGACCTTAGGGAATGACTGGAAAGTTTTGCACAACCGAAAAGTTGACATTAGCAAGTGCTAATCAACCACAAAAAAAGGGCAAGTGGGAGCAGAAAGGTCAGGAGGTCACACACTGTATACCTGGACAGATCCGAGAACACATCCGTATACGTTTCCCCCAATCGACTTTATTTGTTTTCGTAGTGGCAATCCCAAAATGAGGCGTTGCTGCTTTGGAAAATGCAACCGGAGGCAGGAAAAAAGGAACATGTGAGCCGAAAGAGGCAGACTGAGGCGCTTCATGATGCAATCTGACAGAAACGCAGTGAAAAACTCTCTCCCTCTCTCTCCGCTCCCCGTCCTCCCGGCTGCTCCAGCTATGACATCACCTCCCTGACAGGCAACACGGCGGGGCAACAGTTGCAGGGCAGCAGGCGGCCGTTGGGAGAAATTTTCCAACAGCAGTGAGGAAACCTCAAGATGCCGCGAAGGCAGTTCCCAGGATTTAATTTAACAATATCCCACAGGACAGGGTAAAAACAAGGGACGTTTTTCCTAATAAACACAACTTCTGGCCCTCGCTAACGGTCAACAACATTTGTTGAATAAAAACAAACAGTAGGATTACGAATCAGTGGGTTACTGGTGGTTTTATTGCCCAGGACTCCACTTCAGAAGAGCTTTGTTAAAAAAAAACAACATTTTATTGAGATGAGACGGGAGATTTTACAGCTGGAATATAAACCAGGCTAGAGCCTGAAAAACTTAACACAAAATAACCATTTCATATCACTCCATATCAATAATAGGCTCATGCTAAATGGGTTGGCTCATGCTAATACGTTTAGCTCTAGCTAATTGTGTTAGCGCTTGTTCACGTTGTTAGCTCTAGCTAGCACAGTAAACAGTAGCTCAAAAGTTTGTCTTGTTTTGTTTCAGATATTTTATGTATAACAGCTCACTAAAACTTTGCGTCAATCCTGACATTTCGTGGACTGAAGCTACCTGCATCATCGGCCCAGAATGCATTGCACAGGTGGAAAAAAATGGGTGAAAAATATATTAAAAATGTAAACTTTTTAAGTAATTGTGAGTTTTTACCCATCTCAAACAACCATGTTTGGGCTAAAAGGAAGATTACAAGATGTTCATGTTCAACTAGTCCTGGATCCCTTTAAAGCTGCATCTGAAAGAAACCAAAAGACGTCTGACAGCGCCATATTTGAAGAAACGCAAACATATCAGCCCTAAATAAACATGTCCAACACCAACTGGCAGGCATAGCGACTTATTGTCAAATTAAGACCTTTCTGCATGTGAAGCTGTTGAAATGTTGAATAGCTAAAATGGCAGACAGAGAAAGTAAACTGGGTTTTTTTTTTCAGGTTAATGTACTAATTGGTGAATATGCCGCTGATTCCCCTTTCCCTTCACATCTGGGCCGTTTTCTGAGGAGACGTCAACCTGTCTTCGGCCTGAAACAAACGTCTGCTCGGCCTGCTGACATTTCCAGCCCTCAGATTTGTTGCGCCGGCAGGCTGACAGCGCGGGCCGATGAATATTAATGCCAGAAGCCACCCGGCCGGAGGAGACGGCTGACAGCCGATGACGAACATGTGGACAACAACAACAGGAGGAGGAGGGATGCTAGCTTTAAATTTAGCTTTGTTAGCCTGTTTTTCTCCTGCTGTTCATATTAGAAGAAGAAAACACTCCCTATAGTTTCTGAGCGTTTTTCCAGGCCATCCAAATAAAGCTGGTTCCAGTGGGAAACCTTGGAGCAGACAACCTGGAGGGGAAAACTGCCGGTGAGTCGTCAAAAATAAAAATAAAAATTATAATTTATGGTCTCCAAACGAGCTTCTCCCTCCGTCAGGGTGGTGGAGAGGAAATGACATCGCTATGGCAACGGTGGGCCTAGAGGTGAGGCGGTGTGATTCAAGAGGAGACGCTTCAGTTGTAAAACTGACAACAACAACAACAACGCTGGGAAAATCTGAAAGTTTCACCTTCAGTAGAAACAACAGATTGTTTTATTGATTTCACTTAATTAATATTTAAGCTCCCAATACAACAGAATCATTTTGGGTTTACAGAGATGAACCGATCAGGTATTAATATCTGTATCTGTCGCAGATACAGATATTATGTTCCTCGTAGTAAAAATCGAGGAACAGGTTTTCTGCAGCCGATTCCGATACCGATCGCCAACGAGGCCGATCACCAATCTTTGTCGATCGGCTGTTAATTTTTTGCTTTAGGTATAAATGCTACAATGTGATCTGACAAAATTAAAAAATGATCTGGCAATAAATTCACCTAATTTAGGCATAAAACATGCAAAACAATTGCAGGCAAAATACAGCAGCTATTCAGTCAAAAGGACAACTGAAAAACCCGCAATCAGTAAAATGATATTTAACAGTAAGACTCTCAGTACCATAAATTATAAGTCAAAAAAATTTGCCTATATCAAATAATGTCAAGTAAAAAAGGAAACATTCATTCAAAGTCAAACGCAGGTTGAATCAAAATAAAAAATCCTTCCTGATAGCGTGGCTAGCTGATGAATGCTGGTTCTGATTGGCTAGCTGATGATCCAGTTTTCAAGTTCGGCCTGGGAGGATTTTACTGAGTCATGATAATGTTCGGGTTTTTGTCTTTTTCCGGGGACCAATAAGCATCTTAAAATGACGGCAGCGACGCCTG
>CAEGAE010034348.1:0-60871 GCA_903067095.1 Girardinus metallicus | reverse complement strand
AGGAAGCCTGCTTTTCCTGTTTCATGACTCTCTTTCTGCCTGACTATGATTTCTTATGATTAGATAGAAAAGAGAAGAAGAATTAAAGTAATGCTTGCAAGAGGCAAAAACAACACACACAACCAGATTGATTTTATTGAAGTCTAAGTCTACTGTTGGGTCTTGATGTCACTTGTGTGATTAATTTTAAAGATAACTTTATTTATTGTTACTGTTAAACTAAAATCTCCAGCATGGGGAAGTGGGATGAGCTCGGGTTTTCTTGACAGTACTCAAAAATATTCTTTTTTAGAGTAAGCTTTATACAAAAATGCGTATATTTCTTTTTGCCACCTTCCTAAAATTATTGCCTAAAAGAAGAGAAAACACCACTTTTTTTCTAAAGGATGCTTTAGGCAGAAAAATTTGCTTTTGGCAAAAAATGACAAAGGCCATTATTTTAGGAAGGTGATGATCTCTAACTTAACTTTATAGTGAATTATTTTATGAACTTAAAGCTATTTTGGTTTTGATTTCCTTTTGGGTTAGTTGAATCTTGTCAAATATGACAGATTAGATCCTCTGAGCAAACTCATTACACTTTAAAAATCATGTAGCTTTATGTTATTAAAGCTAAAATTTTATCTGTAATACCTTTAGAACAAACTTATGTCAGCTCATGATTTCTTGGTTAATGTCAAGTTGTCATAACGAAGACATTTTGAATAACGTCAACTTTGTATTAAAAGTGTCATGATTTACCGGATGACACTTTATGACTACAGTCATAAATATTCATGAAGACTTACTCATGTTCATGGGAGGTGTTTGTCATGTTTATGACGGTGTCATGACAATCTTATTCACAATCTGTCAAATAAAGTGTTACGAAAATGACTTATAGTTACTACTAGCCAATGCAGGTACAAAATATCCCCTTAGTAGTAACGAATTGATACATGGTCAGAAGTAAACGGCCTACAGGGTTTGAAACAATGGAATCTCCAATAGCACCAGTTTTTAACTAATTTATCCAAAACAAAGCCCTTGTCTTGTTTGTTGATTTGTATGAAATGTCAGTCAAAAAAAAAAAAAAAAAAAAAGACAATTTCTGGGATAAAGCACTCCCACTCAGAGCCTTTGTTGTAATTCATCCCCCACATGCAGGCCCACACATACACCTCCATGCCCGTCTGTTTCGTTACACACTGCTCTGTCAGAGTGGTGCTCAGAGTAACATTTCCCTTTGTATGTGACATTAGTTGGCTGATTTGTTTTGCCTGTTCTCTTTTAGGTAATAAAATAGATCTGGCAGACAAGAGAGAGGTTCTCAGGCAGAGGGCCGAAGACTTCGCTCAGGCTCAGAGCATGCTCTATCTGGAGACGTCGGCCAAAGAGTCCGACAACGTCGAGAAACTCTTCCTCGACCTGGCGTGCGAACTCATTCGAGAAGCCAAGCAGAACAAGCTCGACAACAATGACACTGCCCCAATGCCCGGTGAGGGTAAAACCATCAGTTATTTGAACTGCTGCAGCCTCAATTAAAGGGAGCTCAGCTGCCTGGCTGCGGTAACTCGGTAGCCATTGACTGTAGAGCGTAGATGGCTGAGCCCCAATGCCTCCGTCCTGCTAAGATGGCATAAAGCCAACGCTTAGTTTGGTCATGTTTTTCCCATGCCTTTTATACGCAGTACAAAGGAGCTAGTTGATTTTAGTTTTTAAAAGTGCTACTATCATTAAAGCCAGTATCCTCACTGGATCAGGATGAACAGGTGCACATCAATCGATTAAAATATCATCGAAACGTTCATTTAAATCACCAATTCAATTTAAAAAGTGAAACTTACACATTATATAGATTCATTATGAACAGAGTGATATATTTCGGTTGCAATTGTTTACTTCTGGAGTTTTTCATTTTTCTCTTGACAGTACTCCATGGTGTTTAAATGGGGTTTTGCGCAGGCCTGTTTGTTTTTTAATTCAGTACATTGATACCATGGTCATTAATGCAGAGATTGGAAGTTTTGGCAGTGTGGGCAGGTGTCAAGATCTGCTGGAAAAGGAAGTCGACATTGCCAGCAGAAGGAAGAGTGAAGTGCTCTTCCATGGTAGGTGACTGTGCACTTCAGAAAACACAGTGCTCCAACACCAGCAGATGACTCGATTCTCCCAAAAATTACTAACTGTGGAAACTTCACACCAGACCTTAAGCAACTTGGATTTTATGCTTCTCCACTCTTCCTGCCTCCAAATGAAATACAAATTTTACTTTCATCTGAAAAGATGACAGTCCTGATGTTTTTTCTCCTTAGGCAAGGCACCTCTGACACATCTGACATCATCTCTGGTTCAGAAGTGGCTTAACACAAGGAATGCCACTGTTGTCGTACATTCCCAGAATACGTCTATGTGTGGGAGTGTCATTCCACAACATCTGAATCTACATCAAACTCTCGAATGGCACTTGCTTCGCAATCCTCTAAAGGCTGCAGTTATCTGTGCTGCTTGTGCAACTTTTTCCTTCCACAAAACTTTACAGTAATATGCTTTGAAACAGCAGTCTATGAACAGCCAGCTTCTTTAGCAATGCCTGTTGGTATCTTACCCTCCTTTTGGAAGGTGACTGCTACTCTGCATAATACCTGCCACTTCAGTTGTATTTCCAATGAAAAACTTGGAGATACCATAACATTTCCACATCCAAAATCCCTTTTAGAAATATATTGCTCTGTGTGTAATGAATTTATAACATTTTAAAGGTTTCACTTAACTCAATTAGTTATTTTTTTGATCATATCCCAATTTCTTCAGATGCACTTATGTTTGACTGATAATGTGGGTAATCTGGATAGGGCTTAGAAACAGCAGGACTTTCCAGTTTGGCCTTTGGGATTCATTTCTCATTCAACATCAGTATTCACCAGCAGTATTATGAGAGCAAAACAAAAAGTTTTGCCAGGTATCTTGTTACAAATCGGATGACAATTTTAGTGAACATTGGGGTTTATTAGTTATCAGTAACATGTTTACAAGCACTACATTTTGGAGATTGCTAAGGTTGAACAAGCTGAAAATGTAACATAAAATCTGTTGGACGTTTATTTTCCCTCTGCTCTGAGAATCACATCACATGACAGCTTTGTCATTTTTTTAAATCATTTTTTTGCACCTGTCATTGCATACTGTGAAGCATTTCTTTTCCCAAATTTGACTTTTTACTTGCTGCTAGAACATGTTTTTATGTCATAAAAACTGAACCACATATAAAACCTACAGTATTGTGCGTCGCTATTAATATTTTTTTAGTATATTGGCAGTTTTAGTGATTGCTGACTTAGTTTGAAGCAGTTGGAGAGCCTTCTATCAGTGAAACTTCTAAGTAGATTTTTCTTTATGACTCAGCTATTTTCGTTAACATACACGTGAATATTCCTGCATTTGTCAGTGCTGGTCATGAAATAGTTTCAAGGGGGTGTGTCCATGTAATTTTATATAACTTGTTGTATTTCATACTATGCTTTCTGTGAATTTATTTTGTCGTCAGCATGGTAGTGTCTAAGATTATCTTTTATTAATTTGCCATAACTACAGGCTGCTGTATTGCACAATGCCATATACTGCACACTTAGTTTTTTTTTTCTTTTTTTAACTGTAACACTTAGTGTTTTCTTGTACAGATTTGTTACTGTAGTACATTTTGGCACTTTTATTGTATGATTTTGTACCTTCAGTGTTTTTCTCATTTGCTAGAAGTGCCAGAGTTATGTTATTTCTTGTGCTTTAGGTTTAAGAGGAGATACTTGTGCTTAATTCTTTACATCTTCCTGTCAACTTCAATGGGATTTACATCTGAAAGGCTGTTTGAATTGTTGTTTTTTCCTTTTGTGTACAAAAATAATCCCTAAATTACTGTGTATATCATTAAATAGCTACACTAATTATTGACTATTTGCCCTGTGTTGTTATTTTTGCTTGTAATGGCCAGATTTTCTTAGTTTTTTCAAAATATTTTAAACAGTTTATTCTCTGTACTTTTTACCAAAAAAGAGACAAAGCAAAAGATATAGTCATGCTAAATTTGCAGGCCTTTAAAGTTGACATGTGAGTTTTTCTGCTTTATAAAATTGGTTAGAAATGAATTCACAACTCTATTAAATGTAATCTGGGGTAGTAAGTAACAATGAAATTAAAAAAATATGTAGGGCTCTATTATTAAGCATCACAGTTCCAAGTTTTGAGCACTGCTGAATCAACTTTGGAATTTGTTGCATCTTTCTTATATAGAACTCACATTCCCATCAACCATTGCATGGTAGAAGACTAGACGTCGCAGTGTTCTCGTCAGTCTGAAGACTCGTCGGCCATTTTGTGAGTGGCACTTTTAAATCTTGGTTTTCCGAAAAGAAAAGCAGAAATTTATTTTTAATTGATCGTTTTTAATGAACATCTTAAAACCAAAATTTAACAGTATGCTTAAATGCACCTAAGCTTACCCTTATTTAAGTCATAGGAAGAACAAAACATTTTTTAGACTTTCAAAAACTGTTGCTTAATGGATGTTATTTCAGAGATAACTGATGTCTGAAATTATAGTTCTGAGAAACTATTTGGATCAGTTTTTGTCATATCAGAAAAATAATATTCAATACTCTAATATTTTTTCAGAATAGTACTATGCAATGTATATTTAGAACTTAAGTTCTAAATATACATTGCATATTATGCTTTCATGTCGAAAACAGAAAGTGAAGTTTTTGTTGTTGTTGTTTATTTGTTTTTGTATATTTATTCATTCATGAAATATATTGTGTGAAAAAAGTGGTCCATCACACACAACTGCTGGAATAGAAATATTCTCTGTAGCTTTTTATGGCTGAACTAAAAGTTGCCCCTCACAGGATGGTTGCAAACTTGACGTACGTCGCTGACGCGGCGTACGCTCATTCTTGTTTATTTATGATAGGAACCATCTGCTGTGTGTTTACATCCCCGGTAGCTTACCTAGCAGTGTTAGTTGAGTACTTCCGGACACTCTGACACCTGGTGTCCGCTCTTCAGAAGCGGACTTCAGCCGCTGCTCTCACGCTAAGTTGACACTGGCTTGAATGGCAACACCTCTCCGGACCTGCTGACAGGGGGAATCTCACTTCCTGCCTTCTACGGGAAAAGTATACTTATTGCATTCGCAGCAGAGATCATGCGGCAGTGTTGAAGATCAGCACACCGAGGTCTGTGATTTACACAGGAGCAGAATGATGGCCGGAGGCAAGAGTTTGGACACAATTGCAGCTACCTGCATCATAACGTTGTGTTTGGCATGCTTGCACGTGACCTCTCTAAAGTCACAACTTTTCACCAGACTTGGAGGGTTACGTTACACCACGGAGCCCCCCATCAGCTATAAAACATTGTACTTCGATCAAAAGGTGAGTGTTTTTTTTTTTTTAATATTTATTTTATTATTTATTCTTGCTGGACTTGACCTTTAAAATAATAGACCACTAAAGTTTATTCTTTTGCTCCTGTCTTCCGCTTTTAATTCTTTCTCTTTCACTTCTCCTTTAGTTTTTTTTTTATTAACTTCAGTAGGAGGATACAATGATACCGATATGTAGGAAACTTACATACATATGCTCTTTCATAAGCACATCTGGTATTAACCCCACATTATTCCCCCAGATTAGAATATCCCCAGGATAACAAAAAGAAAAAAAAGATATGACCCAATCTTGCAAAATAAAACTGTGGATTTTTTTGTTTACACTATAATGTTCAAGACTCCTATATGTACAAAAGTCAAGGGAAACCCAGAACTAGATTTTTTTTTTTTTATCAAATACAGAAAAAGTTGTGCAGTTCGATCACAAAGATAGAAAACATACATTTGTAGACAATCACGTTTTGTGACCTATTTTTGTTCATATTTATTTGTCAAAAAGGGATCATTTAAGAGCTTTTTGGCTAAACCCTCTAAGATCAGGTTATTCACTTGGACTTAATCTTAAACTGGATCCACTTTAGGAGCAAAAAAGCATAGACATTATGATTCTTTATATTAGAAAACAATACTGGTATAACATACAGAATCTGTAGATTTCACAAGTTTAAGGAATAGTTAGTCCAGAAATCACCCAGCTATCAAATTGAAAGTCAGCTTCAGGGTTGTTTCTTTTTTTTTTTTTTTCTGTATTTATGAAACGCACAGAAGATAAAATCCAGTTTGTCACATTTTTTTACATGCGCTTAAATAACCTCAGATTATAATGAATTTCATCAAAGTCTGACAATTTGGGTCAAAGGAGTATGTAACAAAATAAACATTGATTAAGAGCTCTGATTTTTAGATAATTAAATTCATCATATTTTCTACTTGGTTTCTTGGTTTCATTGTTTACTGTTTACAAAAAAAAAAGTACAGAGCTTGCTCTTTCTAAAGTTCCCACTTCACTCTAACATATAGGAGTCCATGTGTTGTGACTGGAGACAATAGGTGTTTCCATCTGGCTTCCTGTAGTGAAGGGAAAGCCATCACAAATGGCTCTGTTCCTGCCAGCAGCACCGGAACCCTCCTACCTGGCTGTCTGCCTAAAGAGGTCTCCGGGGCCCAGTGAATATGAAACGATTTACTTCTCAGGGGGGTTTGAAAGATCTTCATTCAGCCTGCACATTTTCTATTTATCGTTACTTCATGGAGATTCAGATTACATGTCGGACAATGTGCGGCGGTACACGGCACATCTGCCCTTAGTCAAAACAAGAAACATCTGGGTGCAGTCCAAATATAAACTTACAAAACGCCCATTCTTTTACATTTGATAAAGACACTTATACCTAAAAAGATTTAAAACTTCAACAATACTTATTTTGTTATTCTGTTTTTAATTTGTATTTTTTTTAATCTATGTCTTTTGTCTGTTGTTTTAAGGGTTTGTATTAGACATTGATCACTTTGAGATTTCCAAGGTCTGATGCTGTTAAGTAAGAATATCATAGTTTTGTGTTTTTATGTGATTTTTACAGTCGTACACATCAATCTCTGTTTGAATTAATTGGAAAATCCCTAATTTATCTATGAGATTTCAAAAAGATAGCCAGTAGCTGCTAATGCAGCATAATTGGACAAGCAACCATGCACTCACACCGAGGGAGTATTTACAGAGACCAGTTAACCTAGCAGTTTTTGGACTGTGGGAGGAAGCCGGAGTACCCATGCATGCACAGGGAGAACATGCAAACTCCGTGCAGAAAGATCCTGGGCCAGGAATCAAACTCAGGACCTTCTTGCTGCAAGGCAACAGTGCTACCAACTGCGCCACTGTGCAACCCAGCACTTTCCTGTTTTTGCCAACTTCTCACTCCACATTTAGATGTAGCAACATAAATAAGCAGCCAATATGAGTCTGATATTAAATACAGCATTGTCCTTAAGTATTGTCCTTCACCTTTTTTCAGTTTTTTTTTTTTTTTTTTTTTTAATATCTCACAGAAACCAAAAATAGCAAACTTTTATTTGTCTTCTCTCAGTAACAACTTCCACTTCTAAGAACTTTGCTGTCACTGTGAATGATGCATTCACTGATTGGAAGAAAATTTTAATGTCTGGTTTCTGGTCAGCTTATGTCATGAGCCAATTTCTTAAAGCAACTCTAGATTATATGTGCAAAACACAGTAACACATTCACACCAGCCCTGATTAGTCTGCTTTAATCGAACTCTAGTTTGTCCGATTAGAAAGTCAGGTTCATTTGGAGAGGTGTGAATCAAACTCTGATATGGACCAAAAAAGCAAACTCTAGACTGCCTAGAAACGAAGGTCATGGTTTGCTTTATATGAACTCTGGAGCGGTTCAAATACATCTGTGAAGGCCAATTGGACTGGACACCCCTCCAAAAGCTGGAAACATACTATAGCGCATTGGAGCCAACGTAAATACAACCAAACCTGATACTACAAAAGACACTCATAATAAGTCTCTGCTCTCAACAATGTTTGGATGTGTGGACAATGCTCCACACCTGTTCCTGCCCACAGCATCCTGTCTAATCAACCGAGCTGACAAGAAGATAAAGACCATTTCCTCACTCCTAACGCCCCCATCCCCCTTTGTCTCGTCTCGTGTGAACTCCTGTTCGCCAATCAGTGAGAAATTATATGCTTCTTTGTGAAATGTACAACAAATACGACCTTTGTTAACCCCTTTTCAACAAGTCTTCTGTTATCTGGAAGCGAAGATATAGTTGTTTTTTTTTTCACACGTTGTAGTCCCGATTGATATGAACATAGCTCCAGCAATTGTCATCAGGAAATCCTTTTGGCTGCAGTCTGCCATCAGACAATGAATGGAAGTGTCCTTTAGTATCTTTAAAATTAACTGCTAGAGTTAGCTGCAACTTGTGGTCTGTCTGTTTACTTTGCGACTCCGAAGGGTAGAAAACAAATTTTGCATCTTAACTTTTGCCGTAGTAAATATTCAAACCAATTGTACCTCGCAAAAGTATTCGTTTTAATACGTACATTTGTCCATATTTGCTCACATCAGTATATTTTGTTTGGATTTTAGAGTAACTCAAATAGTATAACTGTAAAGTGTAAATACAGCTGGAATCAGTGTGGAATGGTTTAGATTGTGAGTTTGCGACCTTTAAGAGAGTCATTTTTTTCCCCCTGTCCAGTTATGTGAAACTTGTTTAGAGCCAGAAGTCTTACATGACCCTTTAGAAAATATATATTATGGAAGTTTGTTGTTATGAACCACCATTTTATTTAAATTTTTAGGTTTTACAATAAAGAAAAATTTAAAACTTTTATAAAAAGAGGATGAATATATTTTCTTCCACAAGATGTTAAGGCTGCACAGTGGCGCAGTTGGCAGCACTGTTGCCTGGCAGCAAGAAGGTCTTGGGTTCAATTCCTGGCCTGGGGTCTTTCTGTATGGAATTTGCATGTTCTCCCTGTGCATGTTCTCTCCAGGTACTCCGGCTTCCTCCCACAGTCCAAAAACATGACTGTCAGGTCATGTTTTTGGACATGACCTGATAGTTTTTTAACCATACACATATCCCTAGATATGTGTATGGTTGTTTGTCCTATCTGTCTCGGTGTTCCCCTTCGACAGACTGGCGACCTGTCCAGGGTGTACCCCGCCTCTCCCCCGTAACATTAACTGGAGAAAGACACCAGCAACCCTCCTGACCCCACTAGGGACAAGGGTGTACAGAAAATGGATGGATGAAGATGTTGATATTTGTTAAAAACATTTTCCACCTAATGATGAAAATTAGAACAACATATTGGTATATGTTGGTATATCTTCATCCATCCATTTTCTGGATGGATGAAGATGTTGGTATTTGTTAAAAACCTTAAGTCACATTTGTTGTATATCTATATTTAAAATCTGGATTTTGTGTTTGTAATATTTAGCCACACTTAAGAGCGGGATGTTAATTGTGTGATGTCCAAATGAGTTGCTCTGGAGCCACAGATAGCAGTACCCTGGTTTAAATCAAAACCTGTTTGTGTTAGAATGGCCCAGTCAAAGTCCAGACCTTAATCAAACTGAAAAAGGGAAAGACTTAAACCTTGTTACCCCTTAATGTTTTCCATTCAGACTGAGATTTAGCTCTTTAATAAAGAATTATTTCGGTTTCTAGATGTGCAAACCTGGCAAATGCGTACAGCAAAAATCTTGCTGATTGTTAGTCAACTTATTAAATTTTAAAATCTCAATTTTACAATTATACACTACTTTGTTTTGATCTGCCACATAAGAAAACCAATGTGATAAAAAAAAAAGACTAGATATTAATATTTGAAGCTCCACATCCCTGCTGAATATTTATTGAATTCAACTGAAATAGGAGATGCTTGCTTTGGCCACAAGGTGGCAATAGTTAGTAAGTTCTGGGTGTGTTATGAAACCAGATTTGTAGGTAGTGTGCTGTGCATACTGAGTATTGGGGTACATTTTTGCTGAAGCACTAAACTCCAGAAAAAAAGGGTATTTTTATCCTCTAGACCCACATTTTACTAAAAAGAGATTTTCTTTCACAATATTTTCACCTTTTGGTTCCTGAAGCTGGATAGCAACTCCTTAAAATCCTTTGAATACAGTTATAAATAATTAAGAACGTGAAATGTAAGAAATTCTTGATAAAATAAGTAACTGAAGTTTTTTGTCCACATGTTACAGCATGTTGGGCCAGTAGCAGTTGACTCTGTAGCCAAACGGCAGAACATTTGCTTTAAACCGTCTCATGGTACCCCCACCCTCGAAAACACTGCCAAGTGAAGGAATTGAGGTTTGAATGAGCACACTGAGGCCCCCAGAATCTTTTTGCTGTCACTGGCTCATAAAAACCCTGCCTCCTTTGTTTCTACCAAGGAGTGTACTGAGCGACGATAGAAGGGGGTAAAACAAAACAGAAACATTTGTATGAAGTGCTGGAAGCTGCACTTCTCTGCGGCCAAACCGCAGAGAAACCTCATGGGGTCGTCTTCACCATGAAGCCAAGCCTTTGTTCAGGAAAAAAACTTGGGAAAATATGGTTGAAAGGAGAAGATGGCCGAGAATCCCTGAGGTTTCGTCAAAGGATATTTCAGAGCTCAGCGAAGGTGGAACTAATGTGGCATTTTTTTAAAAATGGTTCCAGCATTTCTCTTTACAAATTGGTGCTAATTACTCTAAAGTCCAAAATCGGGGCTGTGACCTAAGAGCAGCTTACATTAGAGAAGTGTGGCCAGAAGGTTCTCCTCATCTGATCTTCAGATTATACATAACTTTTATCTCATGGCTCTATTAAGGAGATAAACTTGAATATAAGCATGCTGAACATTTTAATGACCATTGTTAGTCAGGAAAGCCCAAACGTCTTCTAAATAATAATATATGTAAAAGTATGTGTACCCTTTAAACTTATTTTATATTTTTCCCCAATATAACCTATCTAATGCACGAAGCTGTTGCTGAGCTCTGGAGTTCCTTCAGTGACAGACTGCTGCATCCTAAGTGCACAAAGGAGCGTTATCATAGATCCTTCCTAGCAGCTGTTAGACTGTTTTAAAAAATATTATATAGTTTACAGTAAAATGTGTAGTTGCAAGAATCTTACCATAGTAAATATGACTATAGTGTATGAGACATGGCATGTAATATTTTGGCAACTGAGGGTTGAAATTAGGGTTGGAATTTGGTTTGGAAGACAGAAGACTGACTGTAATGTGAGCAAAAACTTGAAGAGGGATTTTATGAAATCTGTAAGAGATACCAAAAAACCGAAACAAACAGAAGTAGCTGAATGACTACATTTTAATATTTGAATGGCATTTCTTGCTAAAAGCATGTGGAAGTATTTAATCATGAAATAACGCAACGTTTTTAGTAGAATCTTTCGGAAATTATGAGCTTAGGAGTTTATCCATTAATTTCAGTGGGACCCAAGATGATCACAAAAAGTTGAATATTTCTTTAACCGTTGTAGATGCCAATACCAAAATACCGTAATGTCCTGAATGAGCAGAATATGGTAAAAGTTGAAAGGTTGAAATAGCACAAAGTATTCAGAAGTAGTTAAGCCTACAGCATTCATACTAATAAATACTTTAGCAATGTACTGCAGACTATAAAAAGGCTCAATAACTGTTATCAAAAGCTACTCATATAGCAGAAATACTAATAAATTACGTTCAGTGCGTCCTTTGAAGTGTCTTGTCCGCCAGGACTCTAGTGATGGGAACTGTACAGGTAATTGGAGTATCCAGGTTGTGTTTCAGAGACGTTTTAGAAACTTTCCTCTGAGCAGTGCACAGGTGATCAAAATGAGACAGAAGCTCAGTGTAAACATGAGCCTGGTCCTTTAGTCGCATTTAAATTGGATGTTAAATTGCCCTCCATGATGATCCTAAATCCTTAGCCCATTTGCAGAGTTAAGATTCACAATTTGTAATCAGTTCATGCTTCTGCATACAGAGACCATTTTTCTGCTAGAAAAGAAAATTATAATGATGATCTGACTCACTTGTCCTCTTATTATCATCCACCCTGCTTGCTTTTACTTGTTGATTTTTTTATTTATTTTTTTTTTCCAAGGCAAATTCTTGGGAAAGTTGGAGTAAATTATTAATAACAATGTGCAAAAATATGTAGCAAGTTTAGGCACAAAATGGACATTTATTGCAAATATATTTGATTTTTGGCAGGTAAAAGATTCTATATATGTTTGGAGGGGGGGAATCAATGACGATTTCATATAATGACTTTGGCCTTGAACCAGAAGGCAAAATATTTATTAGATCTAGATGGTATTCTGTTATCACCTCTGGAGCGGAGGAATAGAAACATATTGTTATATCAGGAGTGCTGATATAGAGCAGGATACTTTGGGGTTATTACAGGATCATGATACATTAGGATTGCATTAAGGCTGAGACAAAAAATTTGGATTTAATACCTTGAAAGTTCTCAATTATTCAGGACATTTTAGGGATGTAAATTCAACTCTTAACCTTGGCAAATCTCAGTTAAAGTCTGGGAAGTATAGGCATGTGTAAATGTGGACACCCTGTTAAATCTTCAGTATTTTATTAAAGCAGCAGTATTGTGTATTTTCCAGCCACATAGTGTCATTTTATAGCACAGTGAAATAACTATTATTACTTGAGTTGTTACAAAAATACTGTATATATCATACCTTTATTTTTTTTGTGGAAACACGGGGTAAAGGAAATTATGTCTATTGCTTTCAGTCAATATGTTACTGACCTGTTATTCTCTTTCACAGATTGATCACTTTGGATTCCTCCAAGATGGCACTTTTAAGCAGAGATACCTTGTGGCTGACAACCACTGGCAGCAGCCAAATGGACCTATTTTGTTCTACACCGGAAACGAAGGAGACATCACCTGGTTCTGCAACAACACTGTAAATATAAAGAAGTTCCACTGCATACTTATATTGTTTACCCTTACATCAGGGGTGTCCAAAGTGTGGCTGGGGGGCTATTTGTGGCCCTTGAACTGATTTTGTTCAGCCCATGACCACAAGTCAAGAATGATTAAAAAAAAATTGCTCAACAAAACAGAGAACAATAGATGACCCCCTAAAAATTGGAAATTGCCTTATTTCTCTTAATAAGGCAACAACCTGAAACCCTCTATATATTTGGGATCTTTAATGATGTACAGTTTTCATAAAAAGTGTTCATTGTTAAGCAGATAAAACTTTAAAGATAAAAAAAAGCTCACAGCAAATGAACTTTTGCATTTTTAATTTATGAATTCTGTGGCCTCTCAGTAGTACGCCACCAGGGCAAAAAGTTTGGACCACTGCCTCATGTAAAACCTTCAACTGCTTATCAGGGCTTCATGTGGGAAGTTGCCGAACAGCTGGGCGCCATGCTGGTTTTCGCAGAACATCGTTACTATGGAGAGTCTTTGCCATTTGGTCAAGACTCGTACAGTGTGAGTTAAGATCTAAGTCACCAGTCTACATCTAAAAACAGATCTCTATATATATAATGTAAATAACCAGCACATGATTCTTAATTTAAAAGCATTTCACTCTGACTGCAGGATGTCAAACACCTGAATTATCTGACATCAGAGCAGGCCCTTGCAGATTTTGCTGTGCTGATTCAAAACATCAAGACTATTGTACCGGGTGCTCAGAACAGCCCTGTCATCGCCATCGGAGGCTCCTATGGAGGGATGCTCTCCGCCTGGTTCAGGATGAAATATCCAAATATTGTTGTCGGGTAAGGTTGTCATGCACAATTTTCCTCATATGTTTTGACATTTAAACATCTGAGAAAAACATTTGACGTCCAACTTTACGACTCGTCTTGTGTTTGCAAATCTTCACAGATGACTGAGGGAAGTGGATGTGAAGTATTCGAGCAAGAAATAGATTCACTACTGTTTGTTCTTGGCTTTCAGGGCTTTGGCAGCATCTGCGCCAATATGGCAGTTCCCTGACATGGTGCCATGTGGAGACTTTTATAAAATAGTAACGCAGGACTTTGCCAAAAGTGGCAAAAACTGTGACACAAACATCAGGAGATCTTGGAAGGCCATAAATAATGTCTCCTCCTCTGGTGAGTTACAAGAGCTGGATTATCTGTAGGAAATAAATCATATCACGTCAGATTGTTTTGTATTACACTAAAGGAATTGGAGTGCCTTTTTATTTTATTCCACAGCATTTTTCTATAAAAGGATGTAACTTTTTAAAGTGTATTTTGAATATTAAAAAGGATTTCAGAAAAGTGACCAGCCGGGTCTGTCAGAGGTTTGCATAATAATAATTTCTTTTATAAAAATCATTCAGAGACTTAGGAAACACGGTGAATAACTATTAGATATCAAAAAGGATCCTTGCACAGAAAGGATTTTTGTATTTTCATAAGACTCTTTCCCAGCCAGCACACCTAGGTGGGCCCCACATAGGAAAAAAGAGGGCAGACCATATAGGACCCAAATGGGTTTGTCCGCGGTTTCCGTGATGGCCCCATGTAGGGCCCATATTGGGCCCCTGTAGGCGGTGACCCTACATGGGCAAACCCATGTGGGGCCATCATGGAAACCGCAGACAAACCCATTTGGGTCCCATATGGTCTGCCCTCTTTTTTCCCATGTGGGGCCCACCTAGGTGTGCTGGGTGGGTTGTTGCGTCAAGCACACAAATATGTGCCTCAGCTTTTCTGTGAATATTTTATAGTAAATGAGTATTTACTTTTCTCCTGAACAGCCTAATTTGACAAGATAATGGATGTTTCATTTACATTTAGAGTAGCAGCACATTTCTGACATTCAAACTGTGATAGCTAATGGAAGCTATGACAGTTTTTTTTTTCCTTTTGTACCACAGAAAAAAAAAAATTACACAATGAATAACATTAAAAATCTTGCTTCACACTGCTGGGAAATTTTTAACTGAATTACTTTTTTTTTTCTTTCATCGAGCATCTGGTCTTCAGTGGCTGTCAGAAGAGTTCAGTTTATGCACCCCTCTGAAAAACAAGAATGATGCTGTGAGCTTTAAAAGCTGGCTTCAAGAGACCTGGGTGAATCTGGCCATGGTGGACTATCCTTATGAAGCCAATTTCCTCCAGCCGCTGCCTCGCTGGCCAATCCAGGTACAGACAGAACTCCAGTAAATATACTGGGAAATATGTAGTGCTCCTGCCTGGCTTGGCTGAATATTATGTTTAATTTCTTTTCTGTCTTTTTTCACCTCTACTTTAGTTTTCCTACTTATTAAGTGCTCTGGATTTCATAATTTGCTATACAAGTACAAGCCTTTTACCATTTTAAATGCAGGCCACAGTTTTTAGATTTTTATTTGTTCTCCACTTTGTACCAGCCTATCACATAAAATCGTAATGAATGTGTGGATGTAATGTGAGAAAAAAAAAAGTTACGAATTCTTTTGCATCATTGTTTGGGTGCAGTCTATTTAGATACTTTTTGGCATTTCACATGTTTACACTAAGTTCTCTCTCCTCACTGGGCTGCCCGCAGGAACCTCATTTTTCCACCGGTCTGATACGTTTCTGTAATTTATTATTGAGCCATTGAATGGATCCACAAGCGTCATGTTTCATCATGTGAAATGAGCACTAAATGGTCACTTTGAGGTTTTTTTGGCTCCTTTCTCTTAATGTATGCAACCCCTATGGGTGGTTTAAGCGGTTTAGGCAGCGGGTGCAAAGAGGAGCTTTTTTAATGACAAAGCTAATGTGATTATCTGAGTGAGTGTGAGAACGGGGTATTGAAGGCTTAGAGAAGGGAAATCTGTTGGCAGAGATGAATGTATAAAACTAATCCTATCTGAAAAGTAAGGAGAAGATGCTTTGGGGCTATTGCAGTGTTTTTTTTTTCTCTCTCCACAGTATAAATCTTTAGTTGGACATGTCTGTGGCCCTCCTCAGCCATCGACCACCAACTCCTCCCCTGCCCATAAACAAAAGCCTTGGTAACAAACTCCACTCTGATGCCGATCCCTTCCAACCTCTAAAAATAAAGAGAGCCCAGTTTTTCTGCCTCACAAAAGGTGCGAAACAACAGCGCCGGCCAATTCTGCCGCTGCAACCATAACAACACGCAATGAAATCAAACAGGAGCTGAAACGCAAATATTTATCATTCACGCTAATAATGCAGAGAAATCAGTGAGTCAAACAAAACAGCAGGAACGAGATTTAAGCCTTTACGTTTTTGAATTATTTAACTTGTTCTGTCTGAATACATGGAGAGTTTTTTTTTTTCTCTCACGCCAAGGTTAGAGTAATAAATTCAAGTTCATTCCAGAGAGTTTCATATGCAAATCAGGCGCCACCTTTATGCATGGAAAAACACTTAATGGCCCACAAGAAAGCATTCTTTAGTCTTGTAAAGAACTTAAATTTAAGAGAGTTGGATGCCTGAATTTTTTCACTCGCACAGAACTTTTAAAAGGTGGCTAAACTTTGTTGTGAACAAACCTCAGTTGTTTTGGTTTCATTTCACTCCTTTGCTGTTTTGTACCTTTTACAGTCTTAGTTGTTTCACACCTGACTATTTTGGGCAGAAAATGGGGCTCTTTGGTACAGTTTTTAGCCTCCGTAGGCATAAAGAACAGAACTCATTACGTTGGTTTCGTTGTCCTGTAAAAACAGAACACTGTTCCACATCTTGTCAGTGGTATGTTCTGTTAGGGAACCAATACAGCTTTCGATGGAAACATGTTTTGTCTGATTTAAAGAAGTAAGCAAAATATGCTCAACTAATTTTTGACTAAGTTTTCTTTCACAATAATATTTGTTCACTTGATTACAAACATTGGTAATACATGGAAATAGTATTTTGCACCTTTGTTGAGTTATGAAGAAACTATGATTGCCTCAAAGATCTGGTTTGAAACAAATCGATGACATCTGTCAGTCCAGAAAGGGCTAAAAGGCCATTTTTAAGGCTTTAGGATTGAAATCTACAAATTAATAAAACATGAATCTCCCAATGAATGGCAGACTTACAAAATTACACCAAGCATGGATGAAGGACTCCTCCAGACAGTTACAATAGAACCCTAAAGAATATCTAAAGTAATAAAGCCCCCATTTATTTTAGCTCTTATTGTCATTCAATAATAAGAAACAGAAATGTGGCCCTCAATAGAAACAGGGTCAGGACAAAAATAAACTCAAATGCAGAGTTTTCATAAAATGACACACTGGTATGTAACATTTGAACATTTTTATGACCATTTATCTTCATTTTTAATGAAAATACTAGAGAACTGGATTATTTACTGTTATGGAATAAAACTAAATTTATAGCATGTGGGTTTCAAATCATGGTAAGACATGACAAGGTGAGAAAGTTACCTTTTTAAATATGCTGATTTTTGAAGGTGGTGTGCAAGTATCTTGGTTTCGACTCCACCGTGTCTGACGAGCAGCTGCTGCACGGTGTCGCCCAAGCAGCGAAGGTCTACTACAACTATACAGGAAACACTCCTTGCCTCAACACTTCTCAGACAGCAACCAGCAGCCTTGGTGTCCTCGGCTGGATTTTCCAGGTATGTAAAACAGCTTAGGGATTTTCTGGGGTGTCAGTGGGTGAGTTTGCCTCTCAGAGTAAACATGTTTCATCCATCCACCCCAGGCCTGCACAGAGATGGTGATGCCCATGTGCACTGATGGAGTCCAGGACATGTTTGAACCAGAGGAGTGGAGCTTCCAGGCCTTCTCCGACGAGTGTAACTTCATCTTTGGCGTCAGGCCTCGAGCTGATTGGGCTGGGACGGTTTATGGAGGAAAGAAGATTGGTTCCCATAGCAACATTATCTTCAGGTATGAGACCATAAGTAAATATTGCACAGTGTGCTTGTTTTTATTAGGTGACGAAAATTTGAACAACTTTTACCACAGGTAAATTGAAACTAATCAGATTGTGCCGTCCATACATTACACAACCGTTCACACCTCTAGGAAACAACTTAGAAGTGAAGACTGGTTACACAGCAGTTTTGTTTCCTCTCCTCACATTCTTTTTTTTTCCCCAATTACTTTATTTAAAACAAGGAACATTCAGGAATAGAGTAAAATAGACAGATAATAAGATATAAAGATAAATACAATATTAAAGGCATTATAAAACATTTAAGTTATAATGTCAAAATTCAATTGGTGCTAAGGGTTGTAGTATTTCAAGGGCAGGTAATCTGTATTTAAGATAGCTATTAAGCATTAGCTTTGCCTAATGGTGTTGGTGTGGTGCTTTCATTTCTAGTTTACTGTAAGGAGCAGCAATACTTTAGTCACATTCAATCAAGTATTCCTTTCTTAATCTTTATACCATCAGTGTATAATATATCAGTACCAGTGTTAGAGCAACAGGCTCTCACCATAATGCAGCCACCACCATGCTTGACAGATGTTATGATGCTCTTATATGGTTTTGTGCGTTGCATGCAATTCTCAGTGTTTATGTGCATCTTATGTATTTTCTAGCAACGGCGGACTTGATCCATGGTCAGCTGGTGGAGTCACCTCCAACATAAGCCAGTCTCTAGTTTCCATTATGATTCCTGACGGGGCTCACCACTTGGACCTACGTTACAGCAACAAGCTCGACCCACCCTCTGTCCGAGCTGCAAGGGCCTTAGAGTTGAAATATTTTCAAAAGTGGATCAGGCAAGGTCAAAAGTCGACTGGAACTAGATTTACTATGTCTAAGAACAGGAAAAATTCTCCTTAAGATATTATTGATGTGCAAGATTTAGCTTTAACTTGCATGACATGGAGTTTCACACGGTGCTTTCTGATTGAACAATGCCAAAGTTTATCCTTTACTATGTAATTTTTTTGTTGTTTGAGCTTTTCTCATCTTGTTAGAAACACTCCATTTTTAATGCCATACTATTTGTAAAAAAGTTTTGGTTCACATATCCGCAAAAAGAAACTGCTGACAGAAATGCATTTTCTATCCAGCTATTCAAACTATCATCTTTGACATTTTTAATTAAAAACTGGCACATTTTCAGTTTATTTATTTTCTTAGAGTAAAAGCAGATACAGCTTGTCTGCCCACACAATGGTATTTGTCTTTTTTTTTTTTTTTCGGAAATCAGGGCTGTTTTTATATTTTTGATTTTTGAATCTCATTTTTGATTAGAAAATGACAATTTGTAATTTTACTATCATTGTGGGTAATTCAGTAATTTGTTCTGTCTGAGTGTACTTATAGGAGCCTCAGAAGAAAGTTTTGGCAGTAAATATGAATGAAATTGTTTGCATTGAAGTCTTTTTTGTTGCCGTAACGAGAACAATAAAGAAATTGTGCAGTTCAGAAAATAATTTATTCGTCCTTTTAAGATTTGCATTGAATTCATGTCTTTGTACAAAATACAAATCAATAATTGTCTCTAAACTATAGACACAGGGCCTCCTTGTACTCATTCCATTTAAACTTTTACATAGTTTTTGTCATGTTTCATGTCTCAAACATAAACCTCAAAGTATTTTATTAAGAATTCACATGATAAACTGACACAAAGTAGAAGACAATTAACTGAAAAAATATATATGTTTATTCTTAAATGTAATTTTATCTTATTCATTTGTATTCACCTCACTCAAATCATTTTCCTTGCAGCTACAAAGTCATTCAAGGCAGCTGTCTGATTTTTTTCTTTTTTTTTTTTTAGGTTAACCCGTAAAGACACTAATGCAGTAATCAATTCAACTAAAGATAAACACATGGATGACTTTTTATAGATCTTGCTCGGACATTAGTCCTTTAATCCTAGAAATGTTACTCAGATGATTAAAGCTGACTTTGTAATTGTCTTTATGTCTCTGAAGGTTCAGGTCTGAGTCCATCACTACACCCAGATTTCGGGTCTGGTCACTAGTTTGTAGTTGTAATAATTATTATGCAAATAATGTATTTACATATCAAACACAGATGGACTCCTATTTACTAGATGGATAACTTTTGAAGGCAGTTTGTTTAACTGGATTCTACTTAGGGATGACGGTGTAAAAGGGGGTGAAACCAAATGAAAGCCATACCACTCAGGTTATTATTTTAGAACGTTAAAAACCACGTACCCTTTATGTATAAATACTTTTGTAAGTTAATGTATCTCCTTTTAATTAGCCTTTGATAGAGATGTGACCTTATCCTTCTGAGGAGCCTCTTTTGTCATGTTTATGAAAAAGATGAGGCCATAAAGTTCAATTTCCACCAAGTGAGAACAAATGCACATCCTTGAGATTTAATAAAAACCCAATCGGAGGAGGCCAATAAAGCAAGTGGTGGGAGGTTATTGCGGTTACGGTTGCTGACCTTACCCCTGCGGACCAACCTGTGGGATTCCCCTTGGCACACATTCATTCACCAGCTGCTATTAAAAGTCTAAATTGTGGGACCAGGACAGCCTGTAGACTCTAGTTTTTTCCCCCCCTGCTAGTTATATTATTAATATATTTCCAGCAGTGCTGTGGAGACTGAGAGGGGTTGTTGGAAGGTTAAAAGTGATGCAGTGTGATGATGCAGGTACCCAGAGACTGTTTAAAATCAGTTTTGGTTTTTTCATTTTTGACTGTTTCACTTCACACTTTTAACCTTCTAAAGCTAAAGTTCCTGACACAAACATGACCCTTTGAGGGCAAAATGTCAGGTATGTCAGCTTATTTTTCACAAGGAGCAACAAAGACAGATTTTAAGCGTTTTGTCACAGCCTCAAATGAATTTCCTAAGTGGAAAGAAGCAGAGCTAAACATGGGGGAGGACGGGGTCTCTAGTACTAAATGCCCTTCTAAAAACGTTTCTCAGGACTTTGAGAGGTCATTAATTTGGCGGCTCTTTTTTTTTAGATCCCTGACAATCGTCATCAATCAGAGGTGTTATTAGTATTCGCTTGAGCTCAAGCTCTTGAGTGTGTCCCTGCTCAGATGGAGACCACACACTATTAGGATGAAGTTAAGCTTGTGGATGTCACTTCGCATTGTCCCCTCTCACCTCTTTAGGATTTGGTTCTGCTGAATAAGTAAAATTTCTTAAGCAGGATAAGGAACAACTGGGGATATATATGAATTTGCAAAGTAATGTTCCCCATAAAACGTTAGTTATTGTTTAATGCTGCAAAGAACAACAAAAAAATTATTTGCCAGAATATTTTCAGTGTACAAACAACTTTAAACCTCCTAAGCTGTGGTCTCTGTTTCTGTTTTTGAGTCGATCTGCATCTACCCTTCCCCTCCCATCCTCACAGCTTTAGCGCAACAATAGAAACTTGTTTCCGGGATGTGTGCGTCAGGCTCTGTGGTCTGAATGACCTACCAGCATAAAAGCCAAGACCCCCTGACAAGGATAAAAATGGGAGGGGGTTATGGCTGCCATGACTGGAATGATGTCATTTTGCTAAAACTGTGCTGCTAGTAAAATTTATTTCAGAATTCCCTCTACAAATCTGATATGTTGTGTTGTTTGCAAGCTGCATTTTTTTGTGTCTTCACTTTGTATTTTAGCTTAGATTATGTTTAAAGAAATAATGCCTTAAAAACATTTTTTTTGTTACATATTGTCACATTGCATGCATAGAAGAAGTATTTTATTGGAATTATATCTATGTGAGCAGATATAATCCCAACGAAGGTCATTAGTATAAAAAGCATCAGACAGTTCCAGTTTGTTCTTGGTGGATTTTATTATCTGATATCTTAAACTTCCAGTAGCTAAAATCTTACTAGTTTCATACAGAATTGAAAACACGGCTGGAAATCAATGGTCTATACCATTAGAAAACAGATTAAACCAAACAACAAGATTTACACAAAGAAAAATAAATAAAGCTATGAATCTAATTTATAAGCTCATCTACACAACTAAATGATCTGCAAAGTAAAAACCTTAACACATTAAACTCATAAGGTTACTTTAAGAGAATAAATACTATACAAAAAGAAAGCACCCCGTTTGGTTGCGTCCGGTGATGTAATCAATGACATCATAAACAGGAAGTGCCGGGCCGGCCCCTTCTATGCACCTGTTCCGGCGGTAGGGTTTGAACGGAGGAACAAACGATGGTGAGTCTCAACAAGCAAAAAACATAAATGTACGAGAAATTTACAGTGTAGCTCAAGAAAAAAAGTAATTAGTTGTTTCAGTAATGTTAGCTTTGTAAACGTGCATAAATGTAAACTGTAACCACAAACAAACCTATGATAGTAAGTGAAGCAAAAATGACAACATCAATGTTTTAACTAAAGCATCATGGTAAACTGTAAAACGGATGAAATAAATTAGAAATATATCTTAAGGGACAAGTAAGCAAATACAGTTTTACCACTTTGTCACAATTTGATATTCCAAAATGAATTGGTGTTCAATTGTGAAGCAGCTAAAAATTCCCCTTTCTGGATTTGTGTGCATATAATTCCAAGTTGTGTCAGTTCCAAACTGAATTAAAAGTCCAAACTTTGACTGTGAAAACAACATTTAGGGTTGTTTTGCTATTGGAAGGTGAAGCTTTAAATGAGTCTTCATTTTTGTGCAGCCTCTAAAAGAAATACTTATTTATTTATTGGTTTTCGTGATGCTTTTTTTTTTTTTTTATTTAAAAAATTTGGTTTGTAAATTTTTACTTTATTATTATGCTCTACCTCTATCACAAGAAATTTGAATAAAATTTGTTGAAGGCTGTTGTAGCATGACAAAATGTTGAAAACTTCAAGGGGTGTGTCTTTTTAAACCATTGTACATCTGATCTGCAGCGGTCCAAATTGTTCTTCACATTTGGTCTTGTTTTTAGGTTTCCTTTCAGTCAGCAGAGTTGTGTTGGCCAACTGGTTGCATAATCTCCTTTCTGCCTGGGAATTAACATAAGAAAGAATTTTGCTCTGCTTCACCAATTTTTATCATTCAAACACTTAAACAACTCAGTGCTTCTGTAAATTTATTGACCTGTTCTAATTTTTTCTGTCCTAGAAAAAGAGAAAAATAAATATTTGTATCAAATGCCTGGACACATAGCAACAAATGCCATTTACTAGATACATTCAAAGTAAATTACACCATTTTTGAGGTTCAGAATGTACTAGAAAATAAGGTAAATGCTGGCAACAACATTGTCTGGCTGTTAGACACATCCTCCCTTGTATTTAGTGCTGGCCATGAAACTTCCTGTAAATACGTGATTGTTTACAGCAGAAGTTTCGCACCCAGGATTTCTTAGGGTCAACATTTCTTCTGGCACACTGAGCCCGAACTGCACTTTATTCCCCTTTAATTTAACAGCTCCGGCAGCTTTTCTAGTTAAATCGACTGTTCATTATTGAGACCCGTTTTACGAAGGGGCTGTGAGGTGCAATTTAATGAATCTCTGGCACAAAGCTCCCTTTCAGTGCTGCCCGAAGAATAGAGGGCTATTTAGACCCCGCTAGGGCTTTATGTCAAAGGCGGCCCATAATAGCTGTCAGGCCAGGGCAGAAATTCCCACTGGCCTGGGAATGCACTAGAAATCAACTTTTGCCATGAGCAGATTAAGACAACAAGCAAGCCGTTGGGGAAGATTCTCCAACATACTAGCATCTGTTTGGGGACAAAGATTTTCCCACAGAAAAGAAGCAACTTCTTGCAACTGTATAGCTTCAGTTTTCAACTTAGTAAATAATGAAATTACAACTAAACCTCTTAAAGCCTAAAACAAAAAAAATTATCAGAAAATTCGGCTTTTTATGAATTGATCAAATGCTTTTGTTGCTTTAAGCAAAAATACATTTCCTCCTTGTCTTTGATGTTTTATGTCTTTAAATTTCATGCATTTGGTTTTTGCAGTTTTGAGGAGAGCTCTTATGTTTTTGCTTGCATCCATAGACATATTTTATCAGATAAACATTACCTGAGAAAGTAAATGGAGAAAGAAAAAAGCTTCACCTTCCAATAAGTGAAAGTTGTTATCTAAGCCAACCTGGCCTGATCCACCTGTACCACCATAAACATTTATGACAACATAAAGTAGGTGAAATATCCCTCAAAAAGCAGAAACGTTATATCCTCCTCTAAAGACATTAAAGAATAGAGGAGAAATGAATTGACATCAACCAGTTTTGAAAGGTTTGCAATTCCATATTTAGGGCTTTGGAAACCATAGTGAGAGCCATAATCCTCAACTATATATATATATATACAAAAGAACATTTAAACCATTGTTGGTTTCATTTATGTTAGTTATAATAAGTTTATAGTTAAACTAGACAAAAATGGCCGCTATTGAAAAGTTTCAAGACAAAACTCACAGCTGACAAAAAAGAATATAAAAGTCTTACATTTGCCAAAAACATCTTAATAATCCCCAGGACTTTGGGAAATTTTTCTGTGGCCTTACATAATAAAAATTTAATGTTTTCAAAAGTTTTCCAGTTCAAATACTTAAACGGCATTTAAAAAAACACAGCTGTTATATTATGTTGGTTTTGGATTCCTTTCCTGCTTTCAGAACCTGAACAACTTGTCATAATTGGTGGAATCGTGAATACTGCTCTTTACCAAAAAATACAAAGAATATCTGGGCATCTGATAAAACTCAAGCACACTTGGATTATGCAGGAAGATGATCTGAAGGACACTAGAAGGTGGCTGAATTAAGACAATTGTATTAGAAAGAGTGGACCACTATTTCCACACAGCAATTGCAAAGACTTTTTGCGAATATTTGAAGGTAGCTGTTGCCACTATATGGCATAACCAGTGATTAGCTTTAGCTTTTTCACTCAGAGCCAGGTTGTTTTAGACAGCTTTTTTCCCTTACTAATAAATTAAGTCTTAACCTGAAAACAACTTTTTGAGTTGACAGGTTATCTTTCTCAGATAATTACATTTGTTTAATCTGAAAAAAGACTATATATATATATATATAGTACCGCTATTTTTGGTGTTCGACTGGTTAAGCAATATAGTGGAATTGTGTTGTTTAGTGACTGCTTTTTAGTGGCAAAAGAAAATAAAACATGCCATCAAATGGGGCTTAAAAATCCTTTTCTTCTCACTATTACAGTCATATCCAACAGTTCCACAAAGCTGTCATGGTTCAGAGCACACACTGACAGTAAAACCAGCGGAGAAGCTCTCTGACAGAGCACATTGTCTTGTGCTCAGTAGGAAATTTCAGACAAATCCCTCTTAGATGCAGGTGGTTGGGCACAAGCAAAGAGTTAAGTTCCCTGGTTTCCCTTCGCTCCTCCTCTTTGATGTTCTGACATCATTGGTCCTGCCCCCTGAAAGATCCCCTTCCTCATCCTCAGTGCCTGTCACTTCCAGTCTGGATTGTTTATGGAAACTTCATGAGCAGCATCAGGAGCAGGTGTTTATCTGCAGAACAAAGTCATGCTTTGAAGAAACTTTCAGTTCAGGGATCACAGTGGATGCCACAGGTGTAGCCGTTGGGCTCGACAGAGTTATGGCGGTTCAAACTGCAATCATGAACCCTCAGTTTATGAGTTTTTGCTTCCCCGATTCTGTGATGGAGTACGACGTGGAAAAGAGTCTGGATGGGAGTCTCCTGTGTGAGGCAGAGAACGACGAAGACTTCAAAGAGACCACCAGGGACCTGCTGAGCTTCATAGACTCAGCCTCCAGCAACATCAAGCTGGCTCTGGACAAGCCGGTGAAGTCCAAAAGGAAAGTCAACCACCGGAAGTATCTGCAGAAGCAGATCAAACGCTGCACTGGTATTATAACACCAGGGAACACATCAGAAGCCCCGGTGAAAAGACAGGGTTCCCCGGTGAGTCAGCAGGGCCCTTTGCAGAATAAAACTCTACAGAAACGAGAGGGGGTTCAGGCCAACCTGCAGAGCAAGAGCCTGGCTGCTCTCTTCAGCCCTGTGAAAGAAATAAGAGGGGAGAAGGCAAAGAAGCCCCCCATGAGGCACCGTAATCTGCCTCCGTCTTTCTTTACCGAGCCTGCCAACTGCTCCAGGGTTAGCTCCACTTCTGGGATGACGCTGAAGGACTTGGAACGGGGCAACCCAGAGGCCGCAGACTTCTTTGAGCTCCTGGGGCCCGACTACAGCAACATGGTGAACGAACAGGACATTTATCAGGGCGTGCCTTTGAGGGGGCAACCAGACCTGGGAAGCTTGGACCCTGCTTCCTATGACCATTTAGTTGGTGGTCTCCTCTACACCGAACCCTGGACTAACTGCTCTGGACCCTGTAAAAAACCCTCGGAGGGTCTGCGGACAGGTCCCCCGCAGCCTCCAGTCTACAGTCAGGCTGAGGACACTTCTGTGCCCTTAGACGACAACGGACTGTGCACTTTGACCTTCCCGAACTTCTTCCCAGACTGCTCCATATCTCAGGTTACCTATGACTTAAATGGTGGATATAACAAAACTAATTTTTCATGTCTATGAGAAACTGAAAAGATTGCAGACGGTTCTAACAGTAGAAGACACTTTGATTTTCATTAACATTGCAACTGGGATATCGTTTCCATGTTGCGTCTATGAAAAACCCATTTTATAAAACGTCAAAAGCTTCATGTGTGGATTTTTTTTCCATCTCAGGCAATTAACAAAGACTTTCTGAAAGGATCTAACTGTAAGGTGACAGTGATGTTTATCCTGCTTGACACATCAGTTTGTCCTATAGTGGCTGATATTAACAGTGACGAAGCTGTACTAAACAACAGATGCACTTTTCCAACTTTATTAGTAAAGGTCTGTGCAGCAGCACTGAAAGGGGGAAACTAATTATTGCTAAAACAATGATGACTCCGTGTTTTTGTTTACCAGAAATTTATTCAGAATTTACTTTCAGCTGGTCGACTGAACACTTTTTGTCCCCTTTTGGGAAGGCATTTATTGTATCTAGCTATTGTAACAGGACAAAATAAAGCTGGTCTTTATTGGTGTGTCTGTTTCCCGCTTATTGTGCATAAGTGTAACACTATTTTTCACTCAGCGACTACAAATGCATTCTATCTCGATGTGATTCTAGTGTTGAATTTATGGGCCTGTTGTGATAAAAAACAGGCAACAAATTACAAAACATACTGGCTCCCCCTAGTGGCTATGTTGTTTTGTGAAAGTATGAACCCATAACACAAAGTTTGATAAGTTAGTGCATATGTGTAAAACTCAAGGCCTGGGGACCAAATCTGGCCCACCATAACTTTTTATGTGGCCCTCTGAGAAATGGTGCTTTTAAGATAACAGTTGCTTAAATATTATTTTGTCAATCAAATCAAAGCAGTTATATGTGTGTAGAGTCAAAAGAAATTAATATGAAAAGATGTTTAATATTTAATTTTAAGAAGTAATAGAATGCAGCTAATAATATCTTAACAATTTAATGGGTAGTTTTATCAGCATATCCTGCCACCCTATTGAGTATATTTGTGATCTTCAGTTGGCCCAAAATGAAAATGAGTTTGACACCCCTGAGTTAAAAACTGATTCAGATTTATTTCAAACCTTTATTTCTGTTTATTTTAGATATTATAGCTTAACGCTCATGAAATCTAATTTAGTTTCTTAGAAAATGTATTACGTGAAAACAATGAAAAAGGGATTTTTAATACAGAAATCTCAGCTTATTGAAATGGGCGTCCATATGTTGTACAGTATCTGCACTTAGTACTCAGCCTCAACTGCTTTTACATGAATTATAGCATTAATGCATCATGGTGTGGAGGTGATAAGGAGGTCCAGGTTGCTCTAATAGGAAACTTCAGTTTATCTGCATTGTTGGATCTGGGGTTTTATATTTCTCTTACTCAATTGAAAATGAGGTTTAGTTTACTTGATACCAGGGTCATTAAAACAGCAGACAAGTGGAAGACCTACTTGAAAATAAAATCAGCTTTTTAATAAGCTTGTCAGTAGACAGAAGCAAGAAATGCTCCAAAATTTCAGTTTATGCATTTTTCTCATTTCTCATCCAATTTTATCGATTTCATGACCATTTGCACGCATACTTTTCCTTCACACATGCACTAGATGGCAGTAATGGTTCATGGAAGGGCTTCCCCACCACTCCCATCTGGCCATAAATGATGTATGATGTTTTGCATATCATTGTAGTCTTGTATAATAAAAAACGAGTTGTTCATCGAATATCTGCTTGCATTATAAAAATAGATTTGGAGATATATGAGCAGTTGTTAAATTTGATATTTAATCACTGTTTTTATACTACTCCCATTTGAGAAGGATTCTCCCAAAATGCTCAGTCTTTTGAGCACAAAAAATGATCTAATGCTCCAATTTGAAGACATTTTCTGCAAGACCTGTGGTTTGCCTCCTGCCAGTTGGCTTGATTAGCAAATTGTTCATTACTACAATAGATCATAAGCAGGGACAGACCATCATTTTATCTTTCTGTACACTGAAGTACACACACGGGAGGCATATGGATTTTCTGTCCCTTAGTTGACACTGGCTAATACATTCAGATTAGGTCCCACTGATGGCACAAGAACTGCATCCTGCTTTGATTTGATAAATAGTATGGTGGAGATACTGTGTTTGTCCAAGTGATTAACGACTTCTGAGATTTTGCGCATAGGAATATCGAGACTGGAATGTTTGGTTTAAAAATAAAAACCTGACAAAATATATCGCATAGATACACATGCCGAATGCAGCTAAAACAAACAATTTCCACTGCAGATAATGTATGTAGAAAATGAATGGCAAAGGTTGGGGGCTCCCAAACAGGATTAAGTTCTCATCGGTCTTGGCAGTCTCATAAACAAAGCAGCAAAATATCTAAAGAATCATAGAGTTTTAAAACATTTATCTTTTTTTTTTATCTTCATTTTCATACTCCATTCAATAATAATTAAATTATTATTGAATAATTTCAATAATAATTTAATTATTATAATGGTATAAGGAACCATAAATGGTTCCTTATACCATTTATGGTATAAGGAACATTTACCATAAATGTTCCTTATACCTTCTGATTTTAGTTGACCATGAGTTCTTAGGGGTTTTTGCAGCAGTGTCTTTGATAGCAGGATCGTTAGGCGATTCCGCCTGTCTTTTTCCTGACAGAAACTTCTCAGTTTCACGGTTGCTAAGCTATCCAGAAGAGCAAAGCAGCTTCATAAATTTGACTGGCAACCAAAAAGAAAGATGAGCAGAGCAAATAACATTGCAATAAGTTATTTTAACATATATTTTACAATGTTGATAAAAACAGATTATATTTTAGAAAGATTACATTTCTTTCTTCTTTTTTTTTGCTCACCTTCTTCCATCTTTCCCCTATAGCCTCCTGATGACGCCCCACTTTGAAAATCTGCCATAGTGAATAAGCTCTGTTTGGTTTCTGCTGTTGAGACAGATGTTGGGCAGGTTTTAAATTTGTGAATGTTAAGTTTAATTGTAGCAACGTATTCTGCTTACTTCTCTGCCTTCTGCATGAATTTTGTCAGATTACTATAATGGTCAAAGCTATTTATTGTTCCTATTTAATGCGTTCCAGTTTTACCTTATCTTTCATTGGTATTCTGATTTTTAAATTTTAATATTTTTTAATAGTTTTTGGCCCTATGAACAGTAAACAGAAGCTTGTACAGTTTTTAAAATATCGATCAGAGCATCTCAGAAATCTTCTACTCCTGCAAATCCTTGGTGAATGGATAAACATTTACATTGCCAGATCTTGCTGTCCTCCTTTTATACATTCTCCCGTACACATTCTCGCATGGATAACATTTTTTCCCCATGTGCATTTTTTTTCTGGTCTTTACTTATTTTACCAGCAAACTTTGCTGGTGCTGTTATCAAATTCCTGCTCTGCCTTAAGGCGTATCCTAGCAACGCTAAGGGGCTGTACTTTTGGTTTAGGATGTAGCAGATTCCACCAGTGACTGTAGATGTTCATAACCATAAAATATTGCCATAGTTTCCTTATTCTTTAATGACATACCAGAAAAGGTATCAGAGTGACTAGTTTTCTCCAGGAAATTAAAACAATAAAATACATTTCTTTCATGCTTAAAAGAAATACAAAATGATTCGTTGAGATTTTTTTATTTTTGAAAACTCACTAAATTTCGCTGTTTTTTTTTAGATTGTTTCAGTCTATGTGCTGATAAATCTAGTGATCAGAATGCTCTGGAATTTTAGAAGTGGAAGCGAATGTTACTTTTTTCTTTTGAATAAGAGCTGCTATGTCATATTATGAGTATATTTTGTTCACATGTTCTGTGCAAATAATATGATCCTGAGAAACTCATATTATTACTCAAGGTTATCATATTGTGAGAATGTCATGCCTGTCTCTACCCACCTACTCCATAATGCTACATATCTGTTATAACCTGGCAAATAATTTCTAAAGAGAGCTTCTCTCTGACCAAAAGTTATTCTTTTTGGTTATTTTTAAAGATTTTTTACTACATTCTTCAAATAAATTGTCAGCACCAAACAACTTCAGACATACAATTCTGAAAAGGTGTTTCATCGTGAAATATGTTGTGGGCAACCTTCGGCCTACCCACGACATCCACCAACAAATGCTGTTAGTGGAGATGTGACTTTAGAGCTCACGCTACATTTTTCTACCCACCTGTGGTAACAGTCAGAATCAGTAGGATTCTTTCTAAAGCCTGAGTAAAAAACACAGTGGTCACAAGCAAAGGTGGTTTGTAAACATTCTCTTTTATATTAATATTTTATCCTTGGCTTGATCTTTTACTTTTCTGCAATATGCGATTTCAGACAGACTCACTCACAGTGTACTTACTGCAGAGGACATCTTTTAGCATTTGTATTTTGAAGCCTCAACACTTTCCATTTTGAAATTATTTTATTCAGCGTTTAAGCACTGTTCTTTTCCCCTCAGGGTGTTGCGAGCTTGCACTGTGTGTATTTGTTGGGGTGATAATAAAAAACTGCGCAGCTGACAAAAGTCTTGGATCCATTACAGACAACACAGCTCTAAAATTTTAATCTCTAGAAAATTATATTGACAGACACAGTTTCAATTCAAGCATCTTACTTGGCAGAGAGATTTAAACTGATTCACTTGCTTCTTGTGCAACGTGTTTCAATGTAAAAAACTCAACATGTGATCATAAAATCAGTGTGAGGATTTGGTAATTGGAAATGATTTTTAACATATTTTTCGTCTTATTGAGGGTTTACTTAATTAGTTAAGTGCACTGGCATTTTAATTATTTAATCTTTTATTGAAAAGTGAATTAAAATCAGCATTTCAAATTGAAGGTGAGACTCAAATCGAGTCATTTCATGCTGATAAATTTGAAGTGTTTATTTTTGTTAATTTGAATGATTATAATACACAAATGATGAAAACAGAACATTATTTGATAAAATTACAGAAAAATATGCAATGTACATTTTTACATTTTTCTACAAACAGACCCCAGCAGACACACTGATTCGCACACACATTCTAATTCACATAATCCAGAAGGACAAGGTCATACCAACAGAGTTCATATTTCATCACAGTTAGGATACCCCCCTCAAATATCTTTTTGTGGAGCAAAACATGTGATGGCACATGTAGGCGTTCAGTTTCCTTATATGGTATGTCTGGAATGTCAATGCAGGGCGTGGAAAAAAGAAAAAAACAATACAGATTACATAAGATCAGTGGACTAGTCTATGACATCTTAAAGAAGGTTAAACACAAAAAGTTAGTCTTAAATAAGGTAACTGCTCTCAAAATGCTCTAAGCATCATCATGGGAGGTTGAGTGGAAAGAAAACAGTTTAGAAATATGTGCAAAAAGGATAAATGCAGTCTGTGTTTAGAAGTTTTAAAGCTAAGCCTTTTCAAGAGTTTGAGGGATATTCATGAGGTATGGTGAGGTTCAAGAATCACCACACAGACATATCCAGATCCAGGACAAGAGCAACGACTGTCACATTTGTTGTTTTAACCTATCCCTGAACCACATATAATTCTAAAAGTGTCTTTCCTGACCTGAGAGGTTAAGGGACTGGACTGCTGCTGAATAGTCCTAAACTCCTGATTTCAGATTAAAATAAAGTTTGCATTTCATTTGAATATCAATCTCCCAAATTACTCGAGACCCTGAAATTCCCACAGTTAGTGATGATAAAGTGCAAAGCCAATACAGACATTTAGCAGGATAATTTTACAGCAGGTAATGCTTTCCTCCTCCACTTGGCACCTGCCCATAAACACAACCAAAGGTACCAAAAGCTGGTTCAGTGACCGTTATATACTTTGCCCCATAGGCTAGTAAATTCAACTGACCTGAACCCCATAGAGAACCTATGGAATATTGTCAAGAGGGAAATGAGAGCTATCAGAACCAACAATGCAGATGAGCTGAAGGCTGCTATTAAAGTAATCTGGGTTTCCTTAACACCTCAGCAGAGCCACAGGCTTATCGTCCCCATGCAACACTGCATTGATGCAGTTATTCATGTGAATTGAGCCCCATCCAAGCATAGTGTACAGTACATGAGCATACTTTTCAGCAGGCAGACATTTATGTTTTAAAAACAAGTTTATTCGCTTTTATGAAGTGCAACTTTTTCCGAGAAGCAGCAATTTTGTTTCAGTGACTGCTGCCATCCAGTTCCCTGAGAACCATCTTTGTCTACTGCAGGCTCCTATGGTTAAAAAGTCAAAAAGCTTTGACATGATAAATATCTATTGTCGAAGAACTAACCCATGAGTCACTGAATTATTAAAGGTTCCTCCGCCAAATCCTGTCTGGGTCCTTCACAAAGTTAAACTACTCAGAGAAGTCAGGTGTAACTGATAGCTAACTCGTCCTGTTAGCTACTTTCCACTATACTCAGTGTATTACAAACTAATAGTCCTCCATTTACCACATCTCCTTTTACAGCTCTCATTTGCCTTGTTGTAGCTTTATGCCTTAATAACTCAGCTAAGCATATTTTCATTTTCAACATTTTTTCTTCTGCAGAGCATTGGAGTGATTTATAAAACTGCCACGCATTTTTAAAAAATGGGCACATTTGGTTTTGCACATCTTTTCACATCTTTTTAAATAGTAAAAAAATGAACCAAGGATTCTTAAGCTGAAAGTGGATACATGAAATGCTATGTGCATCCTGTTCCTCCTTAAGAAAGGAAGTAATCTTCATCAGCTGAAAACATTTGCTGTGTTTTGAAATCCAGAGACTGTATAATATTGGAGTATATATATATACATATATGTATATATATATACATATATGTATATATATATACATATACATTGCAGTACAGTTGGTTGATAAATGTCCTTTCTAAAGTAATTTGATTGTGGCTTATTCTCTTAGTCCCCTCTTACTGGCCTTGTTATTAATATTTCAAGCTTCTGAGTAATGAAAGCATACTCAATGGCAAAATTAACAACATAAGCAGAGAGACGCTTTAAGGTACCACTTAGCCTGCAGCCATTTTATATTCTGCGTCTAAAAGTCTGTCAACTTCCTCAAAGCGAAAACAAACAAAAACTCACATTTAATTTGCTTCATTTTCGTCTTCAGGTAGTAAAAATACACAATCAAAAGAATTCTGCACAATACTTTTGCAGAAATATGCAAACACTGTCTACATTGGCAGCCTAGGCAGTCATTACATAAGGCTTCATAACACTTGCTTTTCCAAATTCTTGCATAGCCTTCATGCTAAGTGGGAATGTGAGTGACTTTCTCACCCCAAAATAGATGCTACTCTGCGAAGATCATCAAAGCTGCCTGCCAACAAGGCCCACAGAAACTGCTCAATTACGGAGTTTTAATGTCATGAAGCAGTGCCGCAATTATTTCGCCGCTGCAAGACCTCCTGATTGAAGAAAATGTGTTTAGAGATGTTTGCATCAAAGTGAGCCTCCATTTCTCCCCATCTTTGTCTCACGCTCTGGACAGGAAGTGATTTGAAGATTTAAATTAGGTGGTATTCGTCCTAAGTTGATGAAGATGTGTATACCGCCTGCTTATCCCTTGAGAAGCATGAGAATCATTCAGAGTCGGGGAAAAAAAAATCCCATTACCAATGGCAGATATCTTCCACCATAATTGCTGGAGTCTCTCCTTTGGGAGGAATGGGAGGTGAAAGATGCCAGAGTCATTGATATTCCAATATCTTCAGGAAAAATCTGGGGGAAATCTATTTTTGTCATTTCTCCCAAAGCTTGGGCTGGCCTTCGAGAAAAACTGGAAAATGATTTTGGGACAAAACAATTTTTCAACCACATTTGTTCACCACTGTTGTTGAAGACCAAAGAAATACACAATGAAGTTATACAAGGAAATGGGGAACTGGAACACAATACACATTTTTAATCTCATGCTTTTTTGAGAAAGAAGCTTTTCTTTGTTTTTTCTCCTCAGTAAAACTGATTGAGGTTGAATTGAATAGTTTGTTCATAGATCTTCTTTGTTTTTCTTTCCATAGAATTTACTCCTGGCCAAGTCTTTCTCTGTTTGCATGTCTCTTTCCTGGGTAAAGCCATTCATAATACCATTGATGCCATTAAGTTTGTGTAATCTCTTTTTTTTTCTTCTTCTTCCTAGAAAGCCACTCCTGACACTTAGATTTTTCTGTCTTGTAAAACTACAATTAATTTTTTTTAGATTGGCCTGCTGTCTTTCTGTATCATAGAAGGTCCTCCTGGCTAATTGATTGATTGATTGATTGATTTTTTTTTTAATGTTTGCTCTCTGTCCTCTCAGCCCTAATCCAGCCTCAGCAGATGGCCACTCACACTGAACTGGATTCTGCTGAGGGTCTCTCCCAGTTGAAAGGTAGTCGTCGCTTTCCACTGTCATCACTTGCTCAGGATGACTCCTGCAGAGTTAATGTCTCCACAAGAGCGTCTCTAGATTTGACATTTCACCACAAGAAATGACCAACTGATTTTTACTGTGTTGTATTATAAGTAGGACTGAACTGAATTGTTCTAAATCTAATTGTATGGTTGGATGGTAACGACTGATTTGCAATGAATTTGGACTAAATTACATTCTAAATGATTGATTTGGTTCTGTTCCTCTTGTTTGCCTTGAGATTAATTGTGTTATAAATTGGTGTTATATAAATAATCTGATCTAAAGTGAACTCTTAAGAAAATGGGTCTTATTTTTGAAAGATCAATAGTGTCCCTTGATGTCCTTGTCCACAAAACTTCTCTGAGATATACTAAAATGAGAGAAATTCACACAAGAGAAAGGCAGTGATTATTTAAGAAACCACAGACCTGAACATTCAGAGACAAGTAAATATAATTACTAAATGAGCCTTCTATTACCTCAAGAACATTTCTAGGATTAAAGGACTAATGTCCCAGCAAGATCTAGAGAAACTCGTCCATGCGTTTGCAGATCTCATCACTGTAGTTCTAAAGTCCTTAGATTGGCTCCATGTAGCTCAGAGAATAAACTTTAAAATCACTGAATACATTAAAGATCTACTGTTGTTGAATCAATCTTCCAGACCACTCGGGTCTTCTAGTTCTCATCTACTCTGCATTCCTAGAACCAAACATGGAGAAGCAGCATTCAGTTATTATTTTCAAATAATCTTGAACAAACGTCCAGAAAACTCCTAAAACACTGAAATTCCTTTAAATTAAAATTAAAACCCAACCTGTTTAGAGTTACCCTTGATTCATAATAACTGGAACATTGATCAACATATTTGATGTATATTTGCTAGTGTAATGTTTATTGCTTGTTTCATAATTAGTTACTGTAGTATGTTTTTATGTTGGAAAGTATTTTGAACTGCCTTGCTGCTGAACTTGTGGTATCTAAATACGCTTGACTTGAAACTTGACTTGACATTGTTGATAAGGAGACACATTGTCCGACACCGTGGACTCCTTTTTGTCCCCGGCTTGCACACATAAAGCACTTCTGAACAGAACAAACAATGCAAATGTGTGTTTAAGATATAATAAAGTATAAACCCATGCAGTCCAACCTTAAACAGGTAAAGCAATTCACCTTTGATCAAACTTCCTTCACAGGTGTGGGACAAACCATGGGCCTCTGTGAGCTGAGCTGAGAGATACTCTTGTCAGGTGAAATCACACGGTCCAGACAGCTGTTTGTTCTGCTCCTGCAGTTCCGTTTGTTCAGCTTTTACGTCCAAGTCAAACACCGCTGAGATGCTTTTGGCATTCTCGCCCCCCACAAGGCCTGAGCTTTCTTTGCGTTTTCCCCTAACCTAACAAGAAATGCTATTAAGTCTGAGGAAAATTAGAGGAAATAAAAGAAACACTGAACATAATTATCTCAGAGTCTTTGCAGGAATCAGAAGCCTCCCATTGCAATCTTCTGTCTCTTTAGAGGAGTACAATATATTAAATTAGCAAATTCATTCAAAATGCAGCCAGAGCATAAATCGTATTTCAGCGTCCCATTGTTCTCTCACGCTACAACAGTCTCTTTGTTGTCTTCGATGTGATCAATTTATTTTTGTTGCCCGGCATGAGCTCAGATCCGTCATGCTTCCGTATTCAACACCCCGCTGGCTGTTCAGGTGATCTGATTAATGTCCAATAAATTATTGTGTCCAGGTGTATCCTGGGATGTGTCTGCTCTGTTTGTTTGTCTTTTCCCCCTGTTTGTTCTGCATTGTGATGCAGGTTGAGTAATGCCATTCTGCGAATGATGGCGCGCCCCCATTTTTAACGAGCTGTTTATCTGCTGTCTGGTTTGCTGGAAGTGTTTGATGTCTGCACACGGGAAGAGACGGTGCCAGGGAGCGAGCGTGAACTGCTTTGTTTCGTCTCGTTTGAAATGAGAAGATCTCTGTGCGCTTTTAAAAGAGCAATAGAAAGATAAAAGCAGGAAGGAACTCAAATAATTTATGGGATTCTGACTTTTGAAGGCGTCAACTCTGTATTGAATTGTGTTTGAGTTTCCTAAGTGATCTTGCCAGTAGAGATAAGTCATCTCTTGATATGATGCTTTATAGTTTACTCAAGATAAAGTAAAATTCACTGATATTTCAAGAAAAATCAGATAGTTGCAGCTAAGGATACTTTGTACACACGGGATTGGTTTCAAAAAAGTCTTCTTCCACATGAATCAACTCAAATATGCTCCTGAGCGTTGTTTTAAACATGCCAAACCCATAGGGAGCAGTGTAGTGCAGAGCTAAAACCTATTTCAACCAATTAGATTGTGTCAAAACAAACACAACGTCCTGTCAGGAATTAAATATGACACAAGGTTCATTTGTGTGGACAGACTCAACTACTTTTACACAAACTATATTAATCAGAAATCATGTCAAAGCAAATATATTTATAAATATTACTTGTTTATTAATGCACATGAACCGTAAATGTCAGTTTTCCCAACCTCACGCAAACACAAATAGTTTTCTCTAATCTCTTTGAGAAAGCTATTCTCAAAGAGATTAGAGAATAGTCTAATCTATTTAGATTAGATTTTAGAGTTTTTATAAATAATCGTTTTTAATGATAAAATGTTTTTCTATGGATGAAAGGCTAAAACGTATAAAAATGTATTTGTTTTGCAAGATATCCAGCTACGTTTGGACTAGGCCTTAGAATATTGTCAGGATCTTTCCCCTGGGTTTGTAGTTTCATTGTGTCTAAGTTCAACTGTCCTTTGTGTTATTACTGATTTTCCCTTTCTGTCTTTTTGCTCTAGTCCACAGCTGTTCCTAATAACCTACCATACGTCATCTACCCATGGTTCATTGCAGCGAAAACAACATGGTGACGTATGTGTGACATTTAAGTTTATAAAAAACTAAACAGCCTAGAGTATCTCTATTGCATTGAATTTACTTCTGATGGAAATATCCTCAAATACCTATTGCTACAAGAAGTCGTGGAGTTCTTCAAAATAAAAAATCAACAATTTTCAGCTTTTTCCTTTTAATGAGGCTGAAACTTTTGACAATAATCCTGATAAACACATTCGTTAAGGGCCAGTTTGTTTTTTAATCTCTGCATCTGTCTCTGTATTTCCTTTAGTTACTGGTAAAGCAATAAACTTCCTATGTATAGGTCTTTTTTTATGTGCCTGCTCCAAACTGCCTTATACACCGTTGCTCTGAATATACAGTACAAAACAAATTTCTTCATTGGTGGATAAATTGTTCTATTAGCAGTCGTCTAAAGATAATTCCAGCCTTTCCGAACATCAGCCTTTTCTTTATTTCAATATCAATATTGTAGCTGTGGCTTCTGACAACACAATTACACATTGAAAAAGGTTCATTTTCTGGGATGTATTGTGTATAAGTGAATGCATCTTTACTATGTGTGTGAGACTATGCGTATGTGTTAAAAAATGAAAATTTATCTAAATCCTTTTGTTCCCAACATCCATTTAGTAAATAGAAAATCCTCCCACAGAAATCTTTCTGGATGATGGGTTTCCTCTCAAAAGTTTGCAGATAACATAAACTCTTTCACCTGAAGGATGTTGGCTTACACTGCCAAAGCAGATGTGTGTAAATAGGTGAAATCCTCCCAAGCAGCTGCATGTGGTGCTGGTTCATTGACCATACGAAGACAAATGACTAACAGCTGGTTTACTTGCCGCAGTCACATTTCTCAGAAGGTGAATTCGGTTCTTTATTTGTTCCTTTTAAAATATACTCTAGTTTTTTTGGTTGTTTGTTTTGTTTTGTTTCTTTTGAGAAAGCTCTCACACAGAATGCACAAATGTTCAAAATGTCTTCGTCAAACAAGACCACATAAAACATTTTTTCTTATTGGGTCTATGCTTTTGTTTAAATTTGCTATATTAGATTGCTAATAATAGGTGGAACAAATATGCATAAAAATTTACCTTTCCCTTGTGTACTGTAATCTGAAAGTGAATGCAATCACATGTTGTCCTCCACATTTAATGGGACACCTGGCATAGACGGGTAAAATGCCTTAAAAAAAAGCTTATCTTTTATTGCAGCAGCTTAGTGTCATTCTGTAGAAAATGCCACGTTTCTCAGTGAGCTTTGGAAATGTTTTGCTACTTTGCTCACCAGCCTGCTCATTGTCCTATTCCAGCCTTTTCTAACCACACTTCTGTTGTTTCAGGCTGTTTTCACACCTGACAGTCCGGCAGACTCAGTTCGATTGGGGACCAAAATTGCAACATTTGTTACATTTTCAGCTGGTGTGATTCGCTTTCACACTGGTCAGTGTCAAATTAGATTAAATTGGAGAAAACAGGGCTGGTGTTACTGCACCCTTCGACATTTTATTTATTGTTCTGACTGTAGATATTGACAAGCAGAAATACAGCCATTTCCTGACTTATGAAGACCAGTAAGCATCTTGGTGATATGACAACCATGTTCTCATGGAACTGCAGGCATGTTACAAATTAGCAAAATGAATAAGGAGAATAAGGACTACTAGTTAAAAGTGCCTCTATTCAACCTAAAACAAAATAAATATTGTGCGTGAAGGTTGGGGAAATAGTATTAATTGAATAAATGCCAGTCAGATCTAAAAGTGGATGGAGGGAAGAGGCGTTTGTAGCGCAGCTTATGAGATGGAAATCAGACTTTCCTTGATGGCTATGTATATTTTAACCAAAATGTCAACAATTTTGATGAGAAAGACCAAAAATGTAAACAGTAGTTCTACCCTTGAGCAAAGAGACAAACAAATTTATGTTTTAAGCAATAAAAATTAAAAGTCAGCTCCAATAGCAGACTTTTAATTACATATTATTTCAAAAGCTAGTTTAGTCTTAAGTTTTCTTGATATAAACAAATTATTTTTGAGTACAACAATTGGGTAATGTTATGAAAGCATTAATATTCTGGACATTCCAGAATCCCACCTGAGTGGAATAAGATATTTTATTACCTTTATATTGTCAGTATTTTTTGTCCATTGCAAATGTAAAATAACTTACAAAGGCTGCTAGCTGTATTATTCTAGCACCCCTTTGTGCAGCCAGGTTTCAGTCGGTGCTGCGGTAGTTATACACAAAGGAAAAAATTAATTTGTATTCATATTTTTACAATGGTTTACTATTGTAAACATGTTTTGTGGAACTCTCTTGATTCTTTAACTGCACCCACAAGCAAGTAATATATGGAGAAAGAATTTCAGAAGGCAAGACAGTGAAAGATCTCAGATATGCAGGTTTGTAAAGATGAAGCTTTTACAGAAAAAGATTTGTAAGATAAAACATTTTCCACTCATCAATAAACTCCACCTAAATCTTGTCAATCTGCCAAAAGCTTAAGCAAATCGATGTGAAGTCAACAGATTTTGATCCTCAACATGAGACTGTTTTAATGTGTTCCAGTCGTATAATCTGCCATCTGAATCTGGTTTAGACTGTGGAACTGCAGGCTATATGTAAAATAAATATCAAACTGTATTAGTGTCCAAAGTAGAACCCCATCTTAGCCCATGAAGTAATATTTAGCTGAATATCTAATACTATTTTTCCTATATGCATGTATATTTAGCTCCAGTTCTATCAATCAAGACAAACACCAGTACCAGGAGTATAGTCCTAGGAGTGTGACCTTTTCAGAGAGCGTTATGATAGTGAGAAGGTCAGCGAGCGTCTTCTGTGTTCAGGGGAGGAGGAGGTGCATTGTGAGCTACTCTAATTTAGATATTACAACGAGGCTGAAGGTTATGCTGTTAATAAAACGCTCCTATAAACAAAAACATATGGCTCACAGTCCAATAAAACTAGGTTTATATTGTGACTTTTTTGACTTATTACATGCCAATTAGGAAGAACAGACAAGAATTATAAATGTCAAAACAGACGTGCTGTTTGGTTTTATCTGACGGACTACAGACGTTAAGAACGCCATCAGATCTAGTTTTGTATAATAGTGTATTAAAATATTCTATAGAGGACTAAATTAATTGGCCTATTAAAAAGACTGCTTCATCAGCAACAATGCTTAATCCTCTGTGCAGTTGCTCTTGAGGTAATTAAGTTAAATAATGCAAACAAATGCTGCAAAGAAGTTTTTTTCCTTTTTAGTTAGTGGCCTTAAATTATTTACCGAGGCTAACATTTGTTGCCAACTTGTCAGCAATTTCTCCATCTATGAAACAAAGTAGGTGTTCAGACTCCTCTTAAGGGTAAACCGCAGCTCTGACCTTGGTAATTAATTTCTTGGGATTTACCTTTAATCACATATCAGTGACTCAAAAGACTGTTAGTACATGAGTAAAAAAATATTTATAAATGGGAAGAGAGAAAGAGACTAGCAATGAGCTCGGAAATGAATGTCACTTTCCTGTGCTTATCGGAGAAAAAAGGCAAACTAGAACCATACAAATGTGATGATAAAGTTGTTTACAAAGGTAAGAAAAAAAAGATGCCATGAAAAGGGTTGAGTTTAAAGGTAGGGTATTTTATAAAATCAACCTTTCGTGAGCTTTATATTATGTTGTGTTATTCTTTTAAAAGCCTACCTGGAATGTTGCTTTGATTCTTTCATGCATGTTTGAGTGTTCCCCCACTCAGATCCTACAGACTAGCACCAGCAGGATTTAGTAAACACTTGGTAAAAGTGTGCATCTGCTGAGCTAATCCCAACTTCTCAATCAAAAGCTCCTAAGAACAGTTGTAAACGGCATAGCGATTGTGATGACGTACTGAGACAGAGGTCAATTTCAAGGAGTCAAATTCACATTATGTTTGATATATACAGCAAGTTATAGCAACTGAAGGTAACATAGTTACTTGCTTATGCTATGTAATGGTACAATATGCCTAGAAAATGCATAATGCTGCTCCTTTAAGAAATCTCTCAGGATATAGTTCACTCCACAGTTATGCCCTCCAAATCTACATGTTGCTTTTTAAGTTGATCAGTGTTTATGAGACCTTTTTAGTTAGTAATCCCAACTTCTTGTTTCCCTGCTATAAAAATGATGCAACACAAATACCAGTTTAACGTAGCAAGGTTGATACATTAAAGGTGTGAAACTTCTTTACAGTACGAACATTTGAAGATGAAAAGGAACAAACCTGTTGATGAAATATTCTTAGTGTTAAGCTTTGACGAGATGATTTGCGGAACATACGTTTTTAAATCAACATTTTTCACAAATCATTGATGTACATTTATTTTAGAGCATAAATGCAACATTATTTTTTTGAGGTAAATTTTAGAGGCAAATTAGATATTACTGGAATCAAAGTTCTACTGTTAAGCTATTATTTTGTGGTCAAGGGCACAAAAAGGCAAAAAAAAAAGTAATTTATGTTACCATAAACAACATGTGCAGCAAACCACCATCTGTTGGCCAGTTAATGTTTTCCGGGGCACTTACATATGACCTCAAACATGTGACACTCATTCATTACCCTTCACTGTGTGTCTGCTATTTGCACCATCATGAACCTGAAAATGTAACATTCACAGCATATCATTCATCAAGGTAGACTCTGATGAGCAGATAAGTTGATGGAGATCAGTTTGAACAGCCAGTTCAAAGTGTTATAGCGCTATTAATGTTAAATGAACTCTTTTGCCCTATTTTGCAATGATGTTTTGAAAAAATAAAAAGCTATTACCCTGCAAGCTGAAATGTCAGCTTCATGGAGAAAATGTGTGCCTTGAGAACCTTTTCAGATTTGTGATATTTGCACTTGACTATTCTGGTAAGTGTAGGTGTTATCGTGAAATGTAATAATATCAAGGAAAAATCAAAGCAGAGACAGGCAGCGATAGCAGAGGAGCAAGTGGATGAATTTTAATTTTTTTGGCTCACAATGTCACTTACTGTTTTAATTTTGTGATTAACATTTACTTCATCAATCCAAAGCTCCTGTTAGCCAAATTTCCTTTTAATTAAGGGCTATTTTAAAACTGCAAAGGAAACATGAAATATGTAGTTATCAGCCTTTGTAAGATAATTGCATGGGGGTCAAGGAAGTAATAGCTTAATGGGTTTTTACAGAGTAAGTGAAGAATGAGAAACCAAAGCTAAAAAGACAAGAAATATTTAGTAATTTCATAAATGAAACTCATATATTATACAGATCTTTTACCCAGAGAATTTGCTGTTTATTTCTGTTAATTAGATGATTATGGATTACAACCAAAGAAAACTCAAAATACCATTTCACAAAAAATGGAGTATTACTCAAGTCTAGTAAAAACAAAAAAGAAAAAACCCTTTTAATACAGAAATGCTATGTCTTGATAATGCTATGCTTAGAACTGTTGATGTGTCCAGTGGACAGTCAATGACAACCTTCACAAGGAGGATAAAACACAAAAGAATCATTGTAAAAGCTGTGCCCAAGTCCACTGATGGAAGGTTGAGTGGAGGGACAATACAGAAAATGATTCACAAGCAACAGATGATGTAGACTAAAAAATATCTGCATTGTCAAGCAAATTCCTTTCAAGAGACTTAAAACAAGAAAAAAAGTATTGATAGTGGAAAATCTGCTAGTGGGTCTAATACTTTTTCAGATATCTAAATTCAAGATTTTTTTTTTTTACCTAAAACAATCTGAAGCATTGTCATTTTTCGCTTAAAGTTACATTTAATTTAATTTAGTTTAATTCCGAGTAAAATTGCATGAAAGTAACATAAAACTATATAGAAGTTGAGACATTGATGTCATTGGTTATAATGGAAACTGTCCCAGTACGTCAATAGAATTGTGTTTTATAATACAGGTAAGCCTATTCTAATGAGCAACGATTCAATTAAATGCAGTATAATTTAAAATAAGTTCAATAATTTGTTTTTCTTTTTTTTTTCTTTCTCTTGACCAAAAACTGGAGTACAAGACTTTAATCTGGTGCTTTGGTCTCAACTAGCCCTTTTTTGAAGGACAGTTTATTTTGTTTATTTATTTTGGATAATCAAAATGTCTTCTAGTGTTACATGTTGATTAGAAATTAGTCTTTAATCATCTTTGAGAGGGTGAACTTGCATGCCATCACCATTATTTTACTTGAAAATAGCCTCAAAACGACAGTATTATTGTTTGTCACAATAACTTGTCATTGTAATACTGTACTGAAAAATCTAATCAGTACTTCACAAGGCAGTGAACATACACCAAGTTCTGCTGTTAACCTTTTCTTTGTTTTGCAGTTCTAGAAAAACTAAATATGCTGCACAGGAAATGAGTTAGCCTGTTATTTTCTACCGTGTAACAAATTCAAACGAGAAGACAACTGCTATTAAAACAACCAGAGTTTCTGCAATAGCTGCGCAGAACCGCAGTATTGAGTGCTTGGACATGCTTTTTAAGGCCATCATTTCTGTACTTAAATCTCTTTTTTACTGGTATCATAAAACTTCTTTTTTAGACTGAATTTGGGGTTTTCAATAGCTGTTAACAGTAGCCATTAAAATTTACTGAACAAAAATGTTTGAAATGCATAACCCTGTGTGTAATGAGAAATAGATTTCACCTTTGAAGTTTAACTTCCAAAAGAAGTTAGCTTTTCAATGACATTCTAATTTATTTAAGCTATGCTTATATGCACTGGGAATGTGCAACTTTACACAAGTAATAAAACAAAAAACTATCAACAAGTAATTACCCTTCAGGATTTCGCCTCAGCCCACTTTTTCACATTTTCTCTTGCTTTCCTTGATTCACCTTCTGTTATGATTGATAGAAATTACGCGGTTGTGGAAGAAGAAGAACAATTTCACTGCAAAAGATAATAACCTGGAAAGGTGCTTAGAACAGACAGATTTAAATCAAAGTAACAGACCATTAGAGTCCTCCAAAACCCTCTGCTCCTTGGGGGGAACAGCATATCAAAGGTGAATAGTTTCACCTCAAATAATTCTCCAAATAGGCTACATAACACATTACGTTTCAATGAGCCATGTGTCACTGAAGGTAATCTGTGATAACCATACTGTGCAGGCTATATTGGATGCACATGCAATAGTACTCCTTCGCCTTGGAGGCTGTGCAAGTGAGAGATACACTCTGTTATATCTCAATGTCATCCCAGAGATTAGGGTAAAATAGCTTTGGAGCTCCTGACAACACTGAAAGTGAGAACTAAATAATAACATGCATAAATAATATGGGAGGACGAAAAAGGAGTGATCAGGGAAGACGCCTTTGAGGGCTGTTTTACAGAAGAGGGGACATCATATAGATCTGCTTATAGAGCTCTCTGTGTAGCTCAGATTCTCCCAATGTCACTGCTTCATTTGCTGATATTTTCAGAACCTCAAATATCCTTTGCAGCACGGTTATTATATGCAATCAAAAGTATTTTCCTGGAGCACAGATATAGCTCATTTTACCGGCGCATGATTGCAGATACACGCCTTCTCTTCAGAAACAGATTTCGAAGGCTCAATGCATTCTAACCTGTGTCGGCAAAAAATCTTCTCATGTTCTGCTGCTTTCTTTTATTTCGCATTTGTTTCATTGCACCTTGGAAATACCCAGACTGTACGGTGGAAATAGATTAGACTAGGCATGACCATTCAGCAGTAAACACTGATACTGTCTGTTCAGCACTGGTGCTTCGTTGCCGGACAAGAAAACTGCCAGCTAAACACTCATCTCATCACTGTCATGCTGTAAACATCTCATCATGTTTTCTGCACAGCTACAAACACGCACTTGCTGGTAGCTGTGCTTTTTGGTTTCTGTTGACTTATTTATTATCATTGTGGCTGTCCTCTGGTCTGGCTTGCCCTTGAATCCTGAACAGCTTCAAACAGGAAGAGTCCAGCTTTGGGTTGCAGGGAAAGAGAGGCGTTTTAACATACTGAAGATGGCTGCTTTGCCACAGTCACTGGCTGTTTGGGTTATTTATCCCCACCACCAGGTAAACACATTTTCATTGTTTTCTGTTTCTGAAGCCATCATGCAAGAAATAAACATAATTCATGAACTATCACATTTGCTATCTGTGTTCTGGAGGCGCTGTGGTTTTACAGTTTTCAATTTATTGTTATTTTTGGATGATGTTGGGAGGCAGATATTTTCTCCAAGGAGGAAAAAAATGTGACCTGATGAACATCCCTCAAAACAAGAAACTAATTTATCATTCAGAGTCAAAATATGTGTTAGAGTTAAGTGTTTAGGTGAAAACAGCCAGTTGCTGTCACTGCTGGTTCTGCTTTCAAAAGCTAAGGTTAAAAGTCGTTGCTAATATTTGGTAAAAATTTAATTCTATTGTGAGCTGAAAACAGTTCTGCTTAGCTACAAATGCTCACTGTGCTAATTATGCTAGTAGCTAACCTGCAAAAAAAATTATAAAATAATAATTTTGCGATCATTATAAATAAACTTGTTCTTGCAAAAACTTGCTCTTGTTTAACACTAGTTTTGGAGATGCACACGAATATATGCATAAGCATATATATGTACAGTAAACTATATTTGTTAAGCGCTATAATAGTGTGTGGATGTTTAAAAAAGTTGCTCTTAATTAAAAAATGTATTGACTATTACCTCAAGGAAGATGTGGTGTTTAGATACGTGTTTCTATCATTTTGTGCTTATTATTGCATGAACCTGCTCTGCACTCCTTCTCTAATTATCTTGCTTCTTCATTTAAGTTTTATTTCCAGACAAACGTTGTCATTTTATGCTTCTGTTACAGTGTTCAGCATGTGTGGCATCAGTATTTCTTGATCAATGGCAGCCTGGAAGGCCAGAAAAGAATATTTTGAGTGTTGTAGTTTTAATGTTCCTAAAGAGAAATGTAAGTACGCTGTAAACATTCATCAATTTTACTTTTTGTTTAATGTGGGTTTCGATATCATAAAAAATATGCTGTGGTTTTGTTCTGAAATTTAAGACTGGATTTATTAATGTATCCAAGACTTCAGCTCTTGAGTTTCTCTCATCATATTCATAAAAATAACATCTCAACACCAGAACAGAAATAGGATAATGCCTGTCCAGAGAGTGAATCTGGGAGTGTGAATGCGTCCGTCCATCTGTCATAACCTGTTTGTAGTAGTTTCTCTGCTTATTGATTTTGTCAATAAATCTCTTTGGTTTCATGTTCCATCTCGTCTGCTTACTGCCCTGCTGCTGATCGAACTGCTGTCCCCTCTGACCTCTCCCTCAGCAGCTCTTTTTAAAACCTCCCAGGCAGCCAGCCAGCCTTCTGTTTCGATATTTCGGAGGAACAATCTCAGATCTGTACAACATAAGAATTTGACACTTATCCATATGTCTGGGTGTAATGCTCCAGTGTACACAGAATCAGGTTTCATATCTGAGTCGATAACCAGCAGTGGCAGCTGTTGTGACGGCTGGTTTATGACTTATTTTCATATGACATGGTTAAGTCTTTGTGCACAAATGTGTCGTGATATTAAGCTGCATTACATTATATTAATGTTCATTAGCAGTCTAATAAGATAAGAGAATCAGTCTAAAGGAGTGATTCATTTTCATTCCCTCCATTTAGCTTTTATTCTCTACTGATTCACTTAAAGAAGTTGTAGTTCCACTGGCAGTTTTTCTTTACTTACTTTTCCCATATTATGAGCAAAAAAGAGACAATATTAAGGAATTATTGACTTAAAACAAATTCATAAATCTTGCAGAAAATTCACTTGTTTGTTAATTTTGTCTTATTTCAAGTGTGTTAATATATTTGCACTAGAAAGTAGACAAAAATTACTTTACAAGATTTTCTGTTTTTGCAGTGTATCTATGTGAGTTCTGCTGTGAGTGTAAATTTGGAAAGCAAAAGGAGCAGGTCTCTGCAGAAGTAAAAGATATTAAGTTTTCATTTTTGGAACTATTCATACATGAAGGCTGTTGTGATGCAAAAAGTCCTGTTTATGTCGAGAAATGAGCCGAACTGGATGCTGTTCGGCGAGTGATTTCTCCTGTGAGCCTCGTGTTTTATTCCTTCTGCTAGCTTAAGGGGCTATCTGAGCGTTGTTCAGTTTTTGTTTGAACTGTGTGGGAAAAAAAAATCAACAAGGGTGTGATGTGTAGCTGCGACGTAATGCAATGTTTTTTTTTTTTGTTTTGTCTGTTTGTGAGCGCGGTGAAGTGAAACTGTTTTAAGTGATATTTAACCAGGCCTGCTAGTGCTGTAAGTCCTTTAGGAGTGGATGTACTTGGTTTATTTTGAAGGATGATGCTTTTCGCTATGACGAAGACATAATTGCGAGGTCCTGCTGATTCCCACTGTGATAAATGAGTCTTAATTGACTAACGCTCTACATACTGGCTTTTTGTTTGTTTGTTTGTTTTTTGGACGTCTAATTTTCTGCAAGTGAGCTAGTGAAGTGTCCAGAAGCAGGAGGGTTTTACCGCCATCTTCCTGAACCCAGGAACGTTGCGGAAAAGTCTGGATTTGGATTTTTGCTTGGGCAACAGGTGAATTCGCTTATACATATAAAAACGCTGTACACAAACACTTAAATCATTTCATTTCACAAACTCTTCGGTCATGAACTTTACCTAGGGTGACAACTGATGTGCACGTTTAACTTGGCTGAAGATATAATTAAGAAAGGGATTTGCCACAAGCACATCATTGAATCATATTTTAAGGCAAAAACATCCATACAGGTAAATATGTAGTGAGATGTAAAATCTGCCTTGCTAGTGCAGTGTGAGGAGTTGTAAGTTCTTTTTCTTTAACATCCACCAAAACATGGTTTTTGTTTGCTTCCTTATTTGTTTTTCTTTTTATTAAAAAACATTTTTATTAGAAAAACAAATAAGGAAGCACAGTGGCGCAGTTGGTAGCACTGTTGCCTTGCAGCAAGAAGGTTCTGGGTTCAATTCGCGGCCTGGGGTCTTTCTGTACGGAGTTTGCATGTTTTCCCTGTGCATGCGTGGGTTCTCTCCGGGTACTCCGGCTTCCTCCCACAGTCCAAAAACATGACTGTCAGGTTTATTGGCCTCTCTGAATTGTCCCTAGGTGAGTGTGTGAGTGTATGGGTTGTTTGTCCTGTCTGTCTCAAGGGTGAACAGAAAGTGGAGGGATGGATGTTTGCCTGCCTTTTGGGAAGGAGCGTTAAATCGGACTGAATTTAAAGCCAAGGAAAGCTACTTAAAGTGATAGGTAGAAAAAACAGGATCAAATAAAAGGATCAAATAAGTTGTTAGTGCACAGCATCCATTGTGTAGCTCACGTCATTCACCTCAGTTTGCGGTGGCGAACACACATCTCGACCATACTGTTGCTTAGATAAGTGGGCTACAGACATGCTCTTCAGAATGACGACTTGCATATTGTCTTGATCTCTTTAAAACAACATGATCTGTCTAATTACAGCTCAATTATCTGATTTATCAATGTAGAAAATGTGACTGTCTTATGCAAGTTTTAAGCACCTCTCTAAGAGCTTGGCATTTCCGTCACGATCATGGCTTAGTAATTAAACTGGCTTTGTTTATGCACGGATCATTGGTTTCAGCTGATTAAGAAATGATAGCAAAGACTATATAAATCAAAGACAACCAACCCGTATAATTAGCTGTCCTTCACCACTAACAATCACCGGGGGTGTTATTTTTTCTCTTACATAAATAGCTGAGTAATATGAGAAAATGCATCGCATAATGTTAAATTCTTTTGATACATTTAAATTTGGGATGTTTTTAATTTTACTCCAACATTAATGTTTGATTTTTAGCAGCCTTAGATTTTAAATTGCTTAAATAGCAGCCACGTTTCTTATTTTTATTTTATATATTTTTTTTGCTCTCAAGGACAAATAGATTTCACTTGCTGCTAAAACACTTAACTTGATTAAAATTTATTTGACTTTATCTTCAAATCAATTAATAATCCTTGACAGGAATATTATAGCAAGGTGCAAACTAAAAGTATGAAGGACATGCTGAAACTTAATGATTTAATTACCCGATGATGTCATGTGAATATAAAACAACTCAATTCCTCCCGTGAGAGTGCCACTCAGGACTCAAAGCGCTGGAGATAATCCTCCAACTGCGAAAAAAAAAAATCGGTGACAATTGTCTGTGTTTATAGCAAAGACTTTGCCCTCGAAGGCTTCACCTTCAGAGTGGGGCTATTATGTTTCTCCTGATATGGGCCTGATGCTAATCAGTGTAGATTGTATTTTATGCCTCAAGGCAGGAAAATGTGCTGATGAGAAGCCCAACAATAAATGAACCTTATCACCTAATGGCATCTCTGCCCACCTTGTGACTAACTGAAAAGGCCCCTGCTAAATGTCACGGGCAGGCAGAATGCACTCGTGAGATAATGAGAGAAATGGATGATCCACAGATGGATTGGTCACTCATAATTATTGCTGATAGGAAACTAAGGGGTCTTTTGGAAATGCTATCGGATATTTCAAATACCACCCTGACTTATTAGCATGTCGATATTTTCTCTCACCTTACATTGAATAAATATAATATGCAAACTGGTATCAGTGAAGGGTAAAATTGAGAATTGCACATACTAATAAGAACCAGGTGCAATAAATAAATTCCAAGATATATGGATCTCATTCTGGTTTTCAAGAAAGGCACTATGAACAAAATGTTAAAGTTGCACTCAAATAATAGACGTGTTTAGCTACGTTCACACAGCTGACAAATGTGATCCAGATCCGATTGTTTTTATTTATATTTTATCGATATTCAACATTTTATGACAGTCTGCATGGCTAATTCTGATCTCTTCACCCAAAAGACAATCTGATTTGGGCCACTTCCAAACGTGATGGTTAATCAGATGCATATCCAACAGTTTTCAAAATGTCTGCAGTCTGAGCAATCATGCCACGTTTTGTCCGACTTTTACGTCATTGACGTCAGACGTGCGTCATATTTCTGCACCAGAAGAAACCAGATGCGAATTTCCACATTGCTAGAAAATACAACCAACCAACTTGGCCGCTCAGTTTAAAGCACTGAGTGGCCAGATAAAGCCTCCTTCGCTAAAGCTTTCCAAACAGAAGCGAGATGACTTCTGATTTCCTTTCACAAAATCCACAGAGACAGCAGAAAGACACCTTAATTGCCCTTAAAACTTGCCCTTCGAGAGATCGATAAAGTTCTCCTCAATCCTAATCCCACCTTAAAGAGTTTTGTGAATAGCAGCCTGAAAATAAATTTGTAATTAAGCAAAAATAATCATGTCACCACAAATGTTTTATTTTTCCCGGCTAATTTTGGGGGGTGGGAAATGAATCTACGTAGAAATAATAGTATTACTCAAGTAAAAGAAAAAGGTACAGTGCACTAAAACTACTCTTATAAGTACCTTTTTTCCAAAAAGGTTACTCAAGTGAACGTAACAAGTATTAACCACTTTTGAACATAGACAACATCATCAGTAGCCTCCAGGCGACCTGTTAACAAGCCTAACGTCCTTGTTAACAATAAGCTAGTCATCTTTTAACTAACATTACCTGCATCTAACAGCTTTACTCAACTCAGTGGGTTAGATTGGGGGAATAACTGCAAAGTTCTTTGCATTTTGCTGGTTTGCTGCCATGATTCTAACACACACCTGAGCAGCTCTGCTTCACCGCGTCACAGCTGTAACCCAGCGCCAGCATCTTAGCGCTCATGTTGCGTTTAAAGGCGGCTCGGAAAAGCAGGTTACGATGTTTTAACAACGGATGCTGAAAAAAAGTGACAGAAGGCACAGATATTGGAAGTGCGGAAGCCCCTACTGTATCAAATCAATATAGGAATAATAGAGAGTTGACGACTCTGAGGTAAAAACAACAAACAGTTTCCTGTCCAGGGGGGGCATGGCTGATTCTGTGGGTGGGCAATGCCCCCCAATGCCTGCCCATATTGGGCCTGTGTTCTACCCATAACTATTCAAGTGGCATAGTTTTAGCTTCACCTAGTCCGTAAAGAAGAAAAATCATATTAAGCACCTTTTGCTACTACGTTATTGATTGTTATTTGGGAAAAAAAAAAAACAGTCAATAGGTTAGCCCTACACTATACTGATGTTAGTCAAGCTCTTCACATGCTGATGTTGGAAATATCTATTACCTGCAGATGCATCCTTCAATATAAATGATCAAGCACACACTAAAGGAGTGGTTTGTTACTGCATTTTAGGCAATAACATTTTTATTTTCTTATTTAATAAAGAAACTCAAATTAATCTTTTAATGTATTTCTAATATTGCACAAAAAAGGCCTAAGTGGTTTAAATCAAAATATGTAAAATGTGGCAATGTATTTAATTGATTAAGTAATTTTCAGAATAATCAGTATCTCAATTAACTGTTAGTTGTAGCCCTACCATAGACCAAAGGAGCTCCCCACATCGCTACACGACTAAGATTGCTCATCAACAAGATACCGAGTTACTTAAACCCTTCTGCTTGAGGCAGTCCAAATTTTTCCAGTTGAGAAGCATGTTCTTATACTCATTTCAGATATATTTAAATTTTATTTTCTCTTGTTCATTTATATTTGTTTTGTGGTGAAAGACATAGCAGTAAGGAGAAATAGCTAATTTGGGTTTCAAAATCATCAAATTCTGCTTTTCGGACCCATTGTTTAAAGCTGGCACCACCTTGATGTCACTTCTTGGTTTGTCTAGGGAAAAAAATATTTTAAAGTTCATAGCAGCAGAATTAGAGCAAATTTTGATGTGTGAAATAGGTTTGTTTCTTTATACTCACCTGCTAATATTAATATCGTTTAGTTAAGCAGATAAATCAGCGTGTGTGTAGGAGACGGCGTCTCTTTAAGATGGAAATGCTCTGTGGAGCAGGGCTAAGTGGACAATCACTCATTCCGAGGGAAGGCAGAGGTGAAATGTAAGTAAATGCCGTGAATGTGCACGGCTGCCCAAGTGCCAGATGCTGAGAGCTGGTGCCAACGCTGCAAGTAAGAGACTCATTATTTCAGGAATCCGTTGCCCTTTCTCTGATGACTCTGTTGCTCATTTATACCAGAAAGTCTGTTCGAGACTTTCTTACATCAGGGAGACCTGCCAGTTGGGAACAGTTCCCGATTCATTATAACCATTTGAAAAAAAAAAAAAAAAAAAAAAACATATTTAAAAAAAATAACATTGAGAATAGGACCATAGGGAGGCAGTTTATGGTATTAGGGAAAGGAAAACAGTTTCCTGTAAGCAGCAGATTATGAAAGCATTAAGCAACAATTACCGTAATGAGAGTTATTGAAGCGGTAAGGTAGCATACAAGCTGTGTGCATCTGGCTGCTGCATCTGGCTGCAGCGGTGGTGCATTCAAAGGGAGAAGGCGGGAAGACATTCATTTGTTATAGCTGCTCCTTTCCCTGAGAACCGAGGGATGGCGTGTCAGTAATTGTCATGTGCTGAAAACGATTTCACAGGCAGCGTGTTGATGCATGCTCTGCGATGGACACTGAGTGTACTGTCGGAAATGTTAATGACGTCATTTAGGGAAATAACAGGGAAAGGGTGTCAGTGGCCAATTTGTAGCCCACCATGAATGTTAAGAAATCAAAGGATGGGCAAAAGAAGCTAAATCTTTAGCTTTTACTTAACTTATTAAGCACTTATTAGGCTCCTCATTCAACACAATTATGACAACTATTAGGCTACACACAGAAAAATTAGTTCCAAGGCAAAAAAATAATACAAGGAAAATAAATATTGCAATAATGTCTTGTGGAATTTACTCTTTTTTTTTTTATCTCTGAGACATTGTTTCCCTCTCACCAAAGATATTTCATTCTGTGGTAGCTATAATCATCAGATGAAAAATCCAATAACTAAAAGAAGCCGTCATAGACTCAGGGAATTTTCATATAACACAATAGAAAGCAGAGGAATGAAACAAGAAAAACAGGTTTCGGTGGTAATGCTGGTAACTTCCCCCGCTTGCTGCGTTCTGCTTCTTCAGCATTGATCTTTTTGTAATTGACTTCCAGAAACATTGGACACTAAAAGGAGCTACTGCTACTGGATGTTTTATGAGGTTGCGTCAATTGGTCTGCCTTTTGGGTCTTTTAATATTCTGATCCCTGTTCAGTAAAGTATGTTTGATTTTTCTGACAGTTTATCTGCATAACTTACACATATAGAAGACAAAACTCCCTATGCACTGTTAACAGGTGTTTACTGGTAGAAGACAGAAGTAGGAAGGAACAACACCGCAAAAAATAGGAATAAAGAAATAGGGCAAGGATGCAACCTGACTCTGAAACCCACAAAAGCTTTGAAAAGAAAAGAACTGGTTGTTCACGTCTGATCTTGATGACTTTATTGAAGCTTTCATCTAATTAAAACAGACTTTTTCTTGTAATTTTATGACTTCCCGTAATATTGCATCTTTTTCCTGTTAATTTCATGACTTTATTCACATATTTAAAAGAAAAAAATGCTTAGCCAAAGTCATATATATATATGACTTTAAAATAAGTGTTTATCTCAGAATCTAATATAACCTGAGAGAGGAATGCTTGGAAAAATGGAAAAAGGGTGTGCTCCAATGTTTCAGAACCACAGACAGCAGAATATGAATACAACATGAAAGAAGCGCCATGTTTTGGGTCAGACGCTGTTTTATGTTCTCTTGCAACCAACTTGCATTTCTGCTTTCGGATGCCATCTATGCTGTTTTTCTTTGGGCTGAAGGAGTAACCAGCTTTTCTGCTTCAGCAGTGGTTCTGGCTCAGTTCATGTGATGTCTTGGTGGCTTCCCACTTTGGATTCAGAACTGGGTAAAATACTAAGGAAAAAGCTCTCTCAAGTCAATAAACTCATGTTGAGCTATGGAGCAAAAGCAAATCAAAAATCTTGAGGAAATTTCACCCAGAAATGAAAAAATATGGCAAAGGATATGACGCAAACAAAACTGAAAGCAAAAAGAAAAAAATGTTTTTTCTTTCACGTTTTTGTCCATTTGTCTAACAAATAAATTTTTTTAGATGTGTTTGTTTTAAGCTAAAGGCCACAGCAGATTTCCCATCTGCAATCATAGGCATCACTCTCCCATAATGCGTGATTTTCCAGATTTGTGGTTAGAGATTACACCCAATGAAAATTACATCATACTGCAAGTCACTGACATCAAAAACTAACACGTAGACCCTCTTCCCCCATGTTATACAACAAATTTCATGGCACATATGATGAAAATGATAATCTGACAGTCTGTTATATTCTCCAGCACCCCGCTTCTTAGTTTGTCATTGGGAATTTAATGTTGAATACACTCCCCTCCCTGCACTAAGCAATCCATTTAATCAGGGTGTGGGATTAAGGCTGGAGCGGCCCACTACCAGACAAGATGCACTGTAACACGACTCTCTACCAGGAACTCAAGATGGATGGGCCGGGCCCCAGACTGGATGGACCGCCTCCATTGGGCTATATGGCCTGGTGGAGCCCATCAATCAGGGTGGCACCACAGGTCTGGGCTGAGGCTGTGTAATGATGCGAACAGCATGTGGCCAGGCCATCCCCTGCCACTCAGGTGTAAAGGTCTGCCCTGTCCAGCGGTCCTCTCCGCTCCTTCCCCGCCACCATCCATCAAATACTGTCCGTATTCATAAACGCAACAGATTTCAATAGATTTGTTAACTTTATGTCAACGGAAGTTGTAAATAAAGTCCAACTCATGGAAGTGGCGGTCACGCTACCTGAGACAATAAGTGTCTTTGGAGAGGAAAGAACCAAAGATCTGAAAACAAAGCATCAATTTCTATAGGGCTGAAACGATTAATCGATTTAACCATGATTAATTGATTATCAAATCGGCAGCTAATTTAGTAATTGATTAATCGTTAACTGGAGTATACAGATAAAAAAAAAAGCCCATTTGGTGAAAAAACTACATAGTCTGAGCTGTATTTAAGCCACAGCTGTATAAAAGTATATCTATTTTGCATATAAGATAAAAACACCTTTGTTTGTAAATATGTTTCATCCAAAACTCCTTAAGTGGTATAGTTCAGATTTGCTAAAGCTATTTTATTGGATTTTAGGCAATAAAATGTTTATTTACTTTTAAAAAAAGAGGAAAGAAATTAATTATTTGTTCATTTGCACCTTTTAATGTATTTCTAATATTGTACAAAAAAGGCTTAATGTACCAATTAATTGTTAAATTAAGTGATTACTAAAGTAATCATTAGTTTACTCAACCTTAGCTGTACTAGGAGTTGCCATTCTCAATTTTCCTGTCGCCTGTTCTTAATAGGGCTGTTGTAAATGAATATTTTAGTAATCGAGTAATCTATCGATTATTCTTACGATTAATAGGATAAAAAAACCTGGATATAATAAAATATTGGCAAATCTGGCATAACACCGGTGTTGCTATTGGATATCAATATCAGTCCAATTTTTGATTTTTGAGCATCTCTAACAGTTTTCTGTAGTTTAGAAAACTAACCTATAACAATAATAGCTCACTTTCTAAGTCAACCAGAAGAAAAAGTTATACAAAGATCTGAAATTATATCCAATTTAATAATAAAGAGGTAAGCTCACAAATACGTTTATAAAAAATGTCTATGATCCAGCTTTTAAATGTATTCATCTTCAGTCAGTTTAATAGATGAGCTCTCACCTTGCCCCATACCTGTCAAGCTTTGGGTTTGAGAATACGGGAAATGTCGTCTGGAGTTGGGGGGCGGAGGGGAACGAGCGAACGAACGTAGGATGTGGGTGGAGGGGAGGAAATAGACCAGGTGCCAGAAGAACTTAAGTCCAGGGACCTGTAGACCAGAGGACGAAAGTAAGAATGGGCGGGAGCAATACGGGATATTTACGGCACCTTCGTTCATCACACTCAGAAACTCTTCTATCAGCCATCTACCGCCACGATGATTTCCGCCACCCGTTTGTTGAGACCGGGATGATATGACATTTATTGTGTGGTTCGTCCGTAAAGCTACACTTACACTGTGACCATCAACTACTCAGCTGCCCACTGTGTTCAGTCTATCTGCTTACTTGTATAAATACTCCCACAGAGCTCTTCCTGCTGTTCGCTCTGAACCAGCAGCTCCCAGAGGAGAAAGGCTGCCGTACTCCAGGCATCGCGCCATTCATTTTAAGGATGCTTATTGGTCCTCCAAAAATAATGAAAGCCCGGGCATTATCATCAATCAATAAAATTCCCAAGGGCCGAACTTGAAAATTGGACGTTATGCTGCTAACATTTAGCATTCGTCAAGAACTCAGAGGCGGAAGTCAGAGCTCCGTGCAACGCAGACAATGTTCCGGCTGGAACACGGTGCGCTAAATAATAAAACATAATTTAACGAAGCTTCGAGGCAGGTAAATTTTCCTCGAGGAATTTTAATAATCGAGGTACTCAAATCATTCGAGGAATCATTTCAGCCCTAGTTCTTAAGGTGATGTAGATCCTTCAATCTTTCCCTAATATTCATTAAAGGACATATTTTATTGCACATTATGTGCTTTATACCCCTCACACAAACACATTATGCTCCTGGATGAAAGTGGTCTTACGAGTCCCATAAACCAGGCCACATGACTATGAGTGTAAAAGCCGCGGCAGAGTCTGGACTCTGTGAGAGGAAGGTCATTTTGTTAGAAAGCATTCGCTGCAAAAATGTATGCTTATAGAAATGTCTCTGGTTTCCCAGCTGCTAAAATGCATGTCTGGCTGCCTAATGGGTTTCTTTTCAACCACTGGGAACAGGGCTGGCTTTTCAGCATATTATAGGTTTGAATTAAGGCAAACCCATTCGTTGGTCAAGGATTTGTTTCTTGTCATGATGTAGGCAGGTACTTACCCCCAACAGATCTGAAAATACATTTTTACTGAGATTATTTTTCATGTTTACTACTATAAATTGAGCATTATTTCAAGGTCAATGAGGTTTAAAAGCACTGACAACAGCTCCTAAAGCTTATTTTCTGCCTTTTTCTTGAAAACCTTTTATTTAGTTATTTTTGTTATCTTGTCATCTTTTTGGTTTGAATCTTGATAGTTTCATATGTTGGGTTGTGTCTCTGGTTTGTTTACATTTCTGATTTCAATTTCCTTCTTTTCCACATTCCTTGTGTATTTTTCCAGCCATTTCTCCAATTTCCTCAGTTGGATTTCATTTTGTTGTCTTCCTTCACAGCTGCACCTTGTTTCTAATTAACCACCTGCTCCTTGTTCAATAATCACCTCTCCAGCATAAACATCTTTCAGCTAGTTAGTTATGGTTCAAATCCTTATTCATGTCCAGCATGTCTGATGGTCCTTGTGATCCTCATTAATTTTTTTTCTCCTGGACTTTGAGTTTTGTAAGTTTATTGTTTTATTATTATTGTCATGTTAAGTAACTAGTTAAATTTTTTGAACACCTTCCAACTTTTAGCGTTTTGGTCATGCAATACAACATTCTGTGACACTATCGTTGTCACAGAATCGCAGTCGTTAAAATGAATGAATGATTCAAGAGACTAACGCAAAGAATAGTCTGAGATTAAAAAAAAAAGAGAATAGTTCATAATATCCTATTTAATTGTGTGTTGTTATCTTGTCAAAGAATTAGATTTTCTGAGTAGAGTTTTATTTATATATACTTCTGTCAAATAAGCTGAATAAGTTGTTTTAAGAAATCCTATTAACATGCACATTTTCAAATTGCGTAAAAAAACAAGAAATCAGAATTGGTAAGCAGGTCAGGGCTGTACAAAATTGGTGATCAGTCATAATGTCTGATTTGTGCACCTCTAACATACAATAATCAATCTTGATTCATATAATCATTTACATTTTTTTGATATGTTGTATCGCATATTCATTTTTTTTAAAGACATGAATAAGTGTCTGAGCATTGCTCTTTTTTTGTTCTTTGATTAATATCGAGTCACAGCAGCTCCCGATTAAAAACAAAAATTGCGCTTCCAAAGCTGGGATTTAAGGATTTTTAAAATATATTTATAATGATTTTGTATGTGTGCAGCATTTCTTTCTCTTCAGCAAATCATTAGGGAGTGTTTTAATGTTCTATTATGTTGATTTGTTTAATTTACACTGAACGGAATTTCACACTTTCTGGAATTGAATGGGTAATATGCCCTCAAATCCTTGTAAGCCTTTAAATCCCTGAGAATGAGGAGGGGGGGAAAAAAATTTCCTGATGTAGTTGCAGCACTCGCGTTGCCTCTTTTTCCATGTCACATCTTGTTAATCTAATCCTTATTTGGGCTTCTAATCAGTGAGACCTTCCTGGATGAACTTCATAATTAAAGAATGTATCATTATCCTGACTTTAATTACATTACTATGTAACTTTGTTTTAATTAAAACACCCTTCCCCAGTGGGAGCAGAGTTTGACAGACTTTTGTGTGCCAAGGTGTAAAAGCAATTTCCTACCTTGCACAAGCATGATTATCACCAAGCTCACCTAAAGAACTCCATGACCATGAAAATCAGGGAACGACAATCTTTTTACATCTCGTGGCATGCAAATTGCTAAAAGTCCATGCGTCGTTGCTGCTTGCCGTAAAGCTTTTCAGCTTCCCTATACCATGTCCAGTGTCATCAGGGGGGTTAATGGAAGCCTATTACAAGAGGTGTTGGGGGTGAACGTCCTTCTAGCAAAGAGAGGGGCAACGTCCAGAGATTAAGATGTGCTGCCAAGACATAATAAGGGTTCCAGCACATTACATACACCTCCGTACGTCATTGGGTTTTGCCAGGCATAAAAACAGTCATTTTACTAATGTGAACAAACCACTCTTCATTGGCATGGTAATGATTGAGAAACTGAGTGCAGTCCAGTCAGGTCATAACTGTGTCACGGACGATGGCTCTCATTTGCAGAAACACCATAGATGGCACTGTTGCACTGCTTGATAGGATGACTGACAGTGTATTAATGCGCCAGTCAAGGAGCACAGGCTGTGGTGTCGAGCCATATCTGTGCATTTACAGAAAAAAGCTCCTGGCAACTAAAACTGGGAACTGCTCGCCCTCCTTTTCTGAACCCTCCTTTTCACATAAGAGCTCATATTCATTGAATTTTACCGCAGAATTATGTCCTGACAGAATAAGTGAAGCTTTAACATGACAGCTGGATGTTTATTTTGTTGATGTTCTGCCAATTTGAGGGGAGAAAATTTAAATTTTCCTGCGAGGCTTCAGGTGCTTGTTTGCTGTGAATTACACACACAGGAATATTAGATGTCATTCACCTTGACAAGCCCATTTTCTGCTCTGTCATTCCACCAGCAGGTAAAGATTGTCATTTTCATAAATTTCTTTTCTCAAAAAAAGGCTAAATTTATACTTTATTGAAAACATTTTTTTGTCATACGGCTTAATTATGCTTCCAGAAAAAGCATTATTGCTCATGGTATTCTATAAAACAAATTACCTGAACATTGAGTCCTAATTACAAAATTTAGTAATTAGGCCAGTAATTTCCACCATATAAAAAGCTTCAATTTGGTCCTTCCTTTGTGCACAAACATTTCTGAAATAGGTTTTAAGCCTCTACTGGGGATGAAAATTACTGCTGAATATTTTTACCATATGTGGCCCCTCAATAAGCCATTTACTGAGCCAAACGGCTCCACATATGCACATATGCAAGGCCACATAGGCCTTCTACAGGTCTGTGCGCCAATATAGTGGCTCTCCAGTTAAATGAAGTGATGTTTTAATGAGGCTGGATCCAGGAGACTGCAGCACTTTTCTCCTCTGAGATTCATGCTGCAAAAAAACTAAAATGGAAATAAATCTGCAACACCTGATTCAAATACATGTTTAAATAATACATTATCTTATCTACATCTAATAGATAACCATCTCATTATTCTCATCATTACAAAACCTTACTACCCTTCCACTTGAACCTTTTGACATTTTGTCTTGTTACACCTGCAGACTTGTTGGATCTATTTTATTGAAATTTTATATGCTAAACTAGGGGTCTGTAACGTGAGGCTCTTTGAAACCTTCCATGATGGTTCCTTATAATTTTAACTGAAAGCTGTAATGAACCATTGTTAAATATATATATATATATATATA
>CAEGAE010034323.1:0-24330 GCA_903067095.1 Girardinus metallicus | reverse complement strand
CAGTTTTCTGGAAGTTTGTTCCAGATTTGTGGTGCATAGAAGCTGAATGCTGCTTCTCCTCATTTGGTTCTGGTTCTGGGGATGCAGAGCAGACCAGAACCAGAAGACCTGAGGGGTCTAGAAGGTTGGTACAACAACAGCAGATCTTTAATGTATTGTGGTGCTAAACCATAAGTAGCTTCACTAATAGGCCATCTCCTTTTAGCACAGCTCTTGTGGGTCAAGAGAAGCACTGGTCATTCATCGCTGTTTGTGGATGTGGCTCGTGCATTAGATTTATGGGCATAGCAGAAACGTGTGAAAACCAAGGTTCCTAATGGAACCGTTGTATGTAAAAGCTGTACAGATTGCAATTAAAACATGTTAAAAAATATATGTCTAAAATCTATGTTGTGTCCTAATTTATTCATATGACAGACCAATATAAAGTGATCAGTAGAGTGAAGTAGAATTGTAAGGGTGCAAATTTGACCCCCAGTGTGGCATATATTTTCGTATTTAACCCCTTTTAATCCAATACCCCAAAACAAAAAGTCTCCTGCTTGTAAATTAAAATTTATTATAAAACTGTTCTATTAGATCCTGAAATGTTTGTTTGACAGCACTAGGAAGAAAAACAGCAGAAAGGTCAGATATGAAGTTGTAGAGTCCAAAACAAGTACAGATCATAAAACAATAATCAATTTGATATGATATGCTGATCAAATTTGACAGCAAAATGGATGGCAATTCTGGAAGATAAAAAAAAAAGTTTGACTCTGCTTCAGACTTCAGATTGTGTCGGGTGTTCAGATATCTCTCCAGTCTGACTGAGCTTGAGTTATTTTGCAATAAATGGACAAAACTAGCAGAAACGTACTTTAGAAAATGTTGCCACTGCGATTGCAGTCTCAGGGAATGCAGCTGCCGTTTTTCAGATTGTTGTAAAATTGCACTCATCTTTCCTTTTCCTTCTACTTAACATTTACTTTGTGTTCATCAAATGCATACCCCACTCCCAAATTGTACCTTGAAGTTGTAGCATGAAAATACTTAAAAGTTAAATGGTCTTAATGCTTTTTGTGAAGCGCTGTAAGGAACTACAACGGTGTGACAAAAGACTTGCTGCAGCAGCTTTTGGCCAGCTGACGGGTCAGGGAAGTGGCTGTAGAGAACTATTGGACGTTTAAGTGCACCAGCACTCATCCCCAGCTGTAGTGTGGCAAAGCCATCAGAGCTTCTACCGGGCCCACTCAGATGTGGAAACATTTCTGTTACACCTCCAGCTCAGCCTAATGAGGCAGCTCGCCATTACCTACAATGTCTGTAATGTCACCGCAGAGGCTGTGAATGAACAGAAGTACCATCTGCACTTTATTTGGTGCTCAAGCTTGAGCTTTTCTTAGCACAGAGATGTAACAATAGCAGAAAAATCTGTTGCCCCTGGCAAACCTTAGCCCCTACAGGTTAGACTGTACCAACGTCTAAATGTTCAGCTTCCTGGGTGTTTTATTCACACGTTACCTTCTGAATTTTAACATTCTGATGATATTGTTTCATGTTTGAGGTTAAAAGAAATCCAGTTAAAACACTAGATAATTATGAACGAACACATTTTAAGACCAAGATCTCCTACAGATGTGACCTGAAAGGAATTTCACTACATATCTGTAATAATTTCTCATGTTTTTAACTGTACATTTAAAACTAAATGCATCTTTTTGAGCTTTTAAATACACTAATTTTTTTTTTTTGTAACAACCTTTGGGTCATTCAGTTCAGTTCATTTCTATAGCACCAATTCACAACAGATGTCATCTCAAAGCATCATTTCAATTCAGTCACACACACGTTCCAACTGACTCTACTTATCAAACAGTGTGCTCAATTATTTATTCAAAGCAGCTTATAAAGTTTCTGTCGTTAAGTCTGATATCTTTGGGATCAATAGCGGTACTGAATACCTTTACACATTGTTTGACTGACGCTCAAACTCCAACTCTACAGGCTTAAAGGCAAATGTTTATTTTAGTAATAGAACCAGATCCACCTACAGAGAACTGATATGGGATGGGAAAACATATTTACTAAGTATTGATTTGTCCTTATTCGCAATGATTTTGAGAAATCCTGTCATGGTTCTAAATGAGGCCCACATACAGCTGAACCTAGAATAAAAGGTTCACTGTTGTGAAACTTGAATTTTCAGGGTTTTGCTGCATTTAATCATTAGCCGAATATATAATGTAAACCTAATTAATCACAATTGTTTCCTTCAATTGAATTAAACTGATTATGCCTCATGATAGACCAAGTGGTTACTTTTGTCAAACCCCCAGATCCTGCAGGACATCATCAAACAGTCTGTGTTTTTGAGTTTCAGTGTTTTACTGGTCTTGCTTTAGCTTGATTGCATATTAATTTTTTTTTATTGTTATTTTTCCGAAGGTCAAAAATTCTCAAATTTCCAAGTTTTCTTTAACCCTCCTTTTTTCTATCTATAATGCCCCTAATATTGTTTCATATATATCAGTTAATTATGGGGATAAATACTTATTAAAAAGTACGAAATTTCCGTAAAATTTTACATAACTGAAATTTCCTTCCTGGTGGAAGACTTTATATTATACTCCATTCTTGTTGTTCTGACTCCCTTTTTATATCCACTGGCTTATACAATATGATGACATATTTCTCCTAAAAGGCCTCCAGTTCATAGCAGATATTTATTTGAGTCACATAACCTAATTTCCTCACATTAGATGGAGTAGATTACAGAAAATTACGTTAAATTATTGGTCATTGAGGCAGATGTGAAACGTCCCAAAGTATCCAAAAAAGACTGGTGCGAAACAATCGAAATACAAAATGGCAAAATTACCTACAATTCTTCCTTGCTGACTGATGACTTTGTACTTTTCTCTTGTTCTAAAAACAGTGCGGGCATCAAAGGCTCTTCTAGGCAGCTCAGCGAGAATGTTCCTCATTGTCAGCTTCTTTGTTAAATTCTTGAGTCTGCAGATAAAACTTGGACTTGATTAGGGAGAAAAATCTTAAACTTAATAGTATTGTGTTGAGAAACAAGCAGGTAATTGAAATTAGACAATGTTTGGCCTGAAATTAACTAATTAAAAATCTGCACCAGACGTTAGTTATACCGACAGCAGCATTCAATTTGTCATTGAACTTGTTAGGTTTTTGGAGTTATTAGTTAAGGTGAGAATGTTATGCTTTTGGGGAGTATATACAGAAACCATTTTACAAAAACCAATGAGTGAAAACTAAAAATAACAAAAGGCTCGAAAGTTGTGATCTCTCCTGGTCAACATTATGATCCACCCAGCTGCAGACTTGAGGGCATTGTTTGTTTAGATCCGAGGCTCTATAGTTGGATTGGTTTGTTGATGCTTAAAAGGGGTCGTATTATGTAATGAAGCCTAGGCATCAATTGAAACTGGAAGACTCTTCAGCCACACCTGCATCATCCAATCACTGCGTCAAGTCCATCCCCCGCCACCCTATTGGCATCAGACCAAGCCCAACTTAGCCAATCACAGTTCAAGCTTCCGTTTATAAGGACCTTCATTCATGGCATCATCTGCTTTTCAGCCGGTCTCAACCCACCTCCGCCCCTTCTCCACCTCCATGCTCCTGGCTCCTCCAGTCTTCCATCTTTTCTCCAACCTCCACCGTCAGTGTACGGGCCCCAGGGGGAAAACATCTCAAATAGGCATCGCAAATGCTCATCCAACCTTATTGCAATTCACAGCACAATGTCTTCTGCCAGGATCTGAGCGCCAAAGAACTTTAATTCATTTATGTCCATAAAACATTTTAATTGCTGTTTTTCTCCATGTGAGTCTCTCCAGGTTGAATTGGTAGCATACTTTCCTCATTTTGATCTCCAAGCCATTGTTCGTCTGTGGCACGGATCGCATCCAGTTCAGACTTGTGGAAACTATGTATATTCAGACATTGCCTCACAGGGTTTTATGTCTAACGCTGTTATGAGAAAAAAAAAAAAAAACGTAATCCAAAATTTGGTGTGGATTTGAGTCTAAATTGGAAGAAATGTGTATTTGCCCCAGTGTATTTTTCTACATTTAGAACATGAAACAAGTCATGTAAAATTAAAAATACGTTTACAGAATGGAAAGCGAAAGGAAATATTAGTTTATTTTCATCTCCTCCCTTAGCGACAGCAAGCATGTTGACGGCATCAATAAACGGGCTACAAAGGAGTGAGATTATTTGAGATTTTCACCCATTTGGCTCACAGATGTAGTAAATGCAAATGACACGGTGGAACACAGTCAGGTGCCCACCTCGAGTGCATGCTATTATTAGGCGGAGGAAGTGAACGGTGTGTGGTGGGAATCGGGGTTCTGTTTTTGATCTGACAGCTCCGGTTGGTTTTGTGTGAGAACAGAGACAACAGAAGTGAGTTTACTCAGCCTGAGGACTTTATTGAAGTGATTAACCCCTTCGTGTCGCTGCTGTTCACTTATTTCCTGGAGGTTTTGTTTGTTACAGAACACCCTGCCATCTGAGGGAATGTGTGAAGAGCAGAATAAGACAGAAACAAACATATCAGTCTCAAAACCTTGGATTCGCTGCCATTTTTTTTTTTTCCCAAAGATTGAAAGCTGCTGAATCTTTGCGCCACTATAATCCATGGAGCAGGGGGATGAAATCTTATTTAGAGATCAGCACCAGCACATCACAGCCATGATACTAACAACATGCAACTCGGCAAGCTCGTTTTAAGAGCCTGACAGCCTTGAGATGAGTCAGTCAGCAGAAAGACTTCGCCGCTCACTTTCTTTTTTTATTCTCCAATTAGAACCAGAACAGCTGGCGCTGGTTTCCTGCATTGCCGTGTCTTAAACGTATCAATAGCTATTAAAAATGTGAAAATGCGATGTATGTTTTCTTGATTGCTGTAGCCAAAATATGTGAAGTGGAGAGTGTTGGGGGAAATTCAAAAACAAAAGCATGGTGAATAAGCTTTGCTTCTGTTTGTTTCCTTTTTGGTCCTTTTCATTCCAAAGCCAAGCTTGTCTCTAAACGATATGCAAATTTAGAAGAAGAATGACTGTCTGGCTCCCTGTGAGAAGCTCAGATCCTCTACTGCCGTTTCAGCTCGAAACAGGCTGCAAGATTTATTTATTTTATATGAAACTCTCACATTGTCCTGATAATATCTTTGTTTGCTTTCCAGTCATTATATTTAACCCATCTGGTCAGAATTAAAGCATTTATGTTTCCCTGCTCCGTCAGTGATGGTGGGAATAATTTTTTTATTCACTCACCAAAAAAAAAAAAAAAACAACAAAAACAAAATTTGTGCTGACGTTGCTTTTATTTTAAAGATGTTGTTTCATAATCTGACGAAACTGTTCTGTTTAAAATACATCTTTTTGGGCAAAGAAAGGACTTTTATGTGAAGTCTTATGCAGCAATGCAGGTTGTAGAATATATATATATAAAAGCTATATTTATTTAAAAAAATGCATTTAAGCAGTCTTATCATAACTGGACATTTATTTTAAAAATGTTCAAAGCCATTTCTCTTTTGGTATATTTATCAGTTACCTACATCATCTGAACAAATTAGGACATTGAATATTCAGGTATTTGAAAAGAAATGTCCAAATATTGATATAACATTTTTTAGGTGTGGTTAAAGTTAGATAATTAAAGGTGAACTCTAAACATTAGCACTGTTTAACTCAAATCAAGTAGTATTTGAAGATATAATGTAATATATTCCACTTATATTCTGTGATTGGGCCACCAAACAAGTAGTTTGAGGTTACATTTTTAACCATCACTCCTCTTACTGTTAGTGATTTGACATTAATCCTACATTCTGTGACATTTCTTTGAAGGGACTTTATGCTACTAGCTGTATAAGACAACTCAAATATGATTTAAGTTTCAATAATAGAACAAATACTCGCTGTTTGCATTTCAACTTGTCCTTCTATTTGTGTGAGTACGTTTTGTTCATTTCATGGCATGAAAGTATCCTGATTATGCAGCTGTGAGTGGAGCAGCAGTAATTATCCAGTTGAAACTGGAAGCTCTTTTCTGCCTGCCAGGGTTCCACCTTTATTAACTCCAGCATCATTTTGTTTAAGGGTTATGAGTTCTTGTGCTCACAAATGCATTGATACCCCTTGATCAGTTCCACATTTTGTCACGGTGCACACACCTCCAGTATGGGGGTGTGTACCGGCAGTGTATGTGATGGACCAATATCAGGCTGTAAAGACTCATTGCATGATTTGAGGACATCGATTTTTCAAATTCCTCAAGGCAAGCTACCTGCCTGGTGGTTTTGCTAGAATGTCACTGGCATGATAAAACCCCTTGCATGATTTAAAAAGATGAACTACTGTGCTTTCATTCTGTGTACACACAAGCTTTTAATAAATATTTATCTCTCTGCTATGAATTCCATGGCATTGCATAGTGCGTCAGTTTTCGTCTGCAGTAATTGGGTCAAACATTGGCGCCATTGTGTGATGTAATGAGGATAAGTCAAAACGTAAACAACTACGACTAACAACACAGAAACAGAGACAGATGAAAGCGATTTCACTGAAGATTTGAATGACGTCTCTGCAGTTTTGGGGGAAGAAGCTAAATGAAGTGAAGAAGAAGAGGGAGCTGGTTCTATCCGTCCATTCTTCCATCCATTATCTTACACCTTGTCCCTAGTGAGGTTATGAGGGGTGCTGGTGCCGCTGGCGGTCAATGGGCGAGAGGTGGGGTCACCCTGGACAGATTGGCAGTCCATCACAGGGCAACACAGAGGCGAAGAGGACAAACAGCCATGCACACACACACCTGAGGAGAACTTAGAGACGTCAGTCAAACTAACAGTCATGTTTTGTTTTTTTTTTGGAAGCCAGAGTACCCGGAGAGAACCCACGCATACACGGGGAACTCCACGCAGAATCAAATCGAACCCAGGACTTCCTCGCTCCAAGGCAACAGTGCTACCATCTGCACCACTGTGCAGATCGACCTGGTTCTAATGAAACTTGAATTTCTTTAGCCATATAGTTCAGGAATCAATAAAGACTCCAATGTTTCTGGGGAAGAAGGGTCTGACGGTGAAGTGTTGGAGCTGGACGCCTGCCACCTCCAAATCACTGAATGGTTTAATTCAGATAATCCAGATTTAAGGTAACACATAAATGTTCTGCGTATGGCATTCAGTAACCAGCCTTCCTGTTCCTCCTACGTTCAAGTCTTGAGTTTTTCTTTCCTCATACTGATAACTGTGTAGTATTTTATAATATAAAATCAACTTAATACAAAATTTTACATTTTTATAGCTTTTTAACTCATTTCTAAGTTACTGATTTTTTTTTTTCCAATTTGAAAATGTTATCTTTTTTTTGTAACGTCAGTCAGTCTGAACAAAAAAACGTGTCATAAACATTGTTTTATTCAAGTCAGAAAAATGTTCAAAATTCACGGTTTTAACATATATAACCCAGCACTTGAACGGTGGCCTTAACACTAGGTTTACATGAGAATGTGGCAATAAAGCAAAACTGAAAATTGACATTCTTGTAGTTTTTCCACTTAGTGACAGAGGACTGACTCAGAGCTAGAGGATGGTTTTCCAAGCTTTGTCACATTCGAATGATGTGCTTCCTTTTCTATCTTACACCCAACATCAAACTCCTGATCCCAATCAGGGCTTCTTCTTCTTCTTCTTTTTTTTTTTTTTATCTCTCTGTGCTCTGAAAGCACTCTACTCTCCAGCGTCACCCCAGCGGCTCCAGCGCTGCTCCTCAGATTAGAGAACTCGCCAGCTCTCGCCTTTATCTACCATTGTTCCCTACCAAACAAAATTGGCTCCGGAGGAGAGTGGGAAGAAAAATCGCTAGCTGACGAGACAGCCCGGCTTTATCTTAATCAGCTGCAGATATTAAAAAGTTACACAGAACAGATTTTTTTTCCCCTCCTGCTTTTCTCTGACTAAGGCCATTAGGGTTAACTCTGGAAAGGAGTGGGATGTAGCAGAGATTTGTCTCCAAGTGTTCCGACTTGAAAAACAAGGCTACAAGGACAATTTTGAATTGAATACAGCTGGTAGAACATGGTGGGATAAGCATGAAAAGAATCAATATGATGCTTAACAACAGTTGGTGCTACGGTTCTGGTGTCAAGGGCTCCTGAGGGATCCCTACTGCGTTATGAGTTTCGTTTGTTATTATAACATGTCAATTTCAAAACTTGGAAAGTTATCTTTGCGCTTATTTTCTTTGCAGCTTGTGTGGGTGGGCAAGACTTTGTGCTTAGATGTGTCTGTCTTAGCCTGAAAGAAGCACATCACATAACAGACTCAAACTGTGAAGCAGACAGGGCAAACAATGGGTTTTACGTGAGACATGTTTGGCAATGAAGAAAACGTGTATCTTTGCTGTTTTACATGACATTTAATGTGTTCTTTTGGAATTTGGTGAATCTGAATGCCAACGTTTCCTCTTGCGTTATTAAATGGCCGTGTGTACGCATGCCATGCGTTCTGCTGAAAAGATGACAGAAGCTAAATGGGAACAACCTTGACGGTGTGTGTCTCACAGCGAGGATGAACAAATCCTCCCACGAATTGAAAAATCTCAAACGTGCTTCTTAGGGTGACTGTATAGCAAACACCAGTGATTTTGTTTTTAAATCAGAAAATATATTTGTATATCTTCACAAATTTTTTGGGCTGATACTCTTCGGTTTAGTTGAAAAGAAACTGCCTCCTGTCAGACAAGGTTCTGGTATATCTGATTGGATATTTAGCCAGAAATGATATTCAGCTTAAACTGGTTTATGTCCCGGCTAGGTCTGAAATGATCAATCGGTTTAATCGGATATTGAAATAATCGTCAACTAAGTTAGTAATCATTAGTTGTCAACTAGGGCATACGAATTCAGAAAAGGCCGTTTGCTGAAAAAACTTACACTCAGAGCAATAGTTGAGCCAAAATTGTACAAAAAGTATTTATATTTCACATTAAATTTTAAAATGCTCTTTACCTGTAAATGCTCCTCAAGTGACAGTTTTAGTTTCATCTGGTACAGATTCTGTAAAGATAAAAAACTGAAGTCAACTTCTATTTAGCAGCTTTTGCTATCAAATTATTAATTGGTGAATCCAAAAAACTAAATTTTTTTGTTTTGTTCAGCTGGAGATGGATCCTTTGCTACAAATCCAGAATGTTATTATATTTTAGGCAGTAAAACATGATTTAGAAAAGGAATTGAATGATTTGATTATTAAAATCATTTAATGTATTTTTAAAAGTATAAATAAGGCTGAAGTGGTTAAATAAAATACATTTTAAAAAAATCTGCAAATGGTGTTTTTTTTTTTTCTTTTTTTTTTTTGTCTTAAATCAGATAAATCATAATCTATTACTAGAATAATCATTAGGTGTAGCCCTACTCCCGGCACAGAAACAGCCTTTAAGCATCGGCCATAAAATGTTGTACAGGTGGAAGTTTGGACCATTCCAGAAACCTGACGTACGTTCACTTTATTCATTATGAAACCAGATTACATGTGTATTTAGAAGAGGTGACGTATTGTCAACAAATACAGCTTTGTTTTTTTTTTCCCTGAACACATATTTGTTTCTAAGTGCACAGTGCAATTTTCTGCACCGCAACTGTAATAAAAATGACACCAAAACAAACAAACTCCCAACTATTTCTAAGCTCTGCAGTTTGGAAATATTAAGGTTTCTCATTTATAAAGAAACATGAACTGAACTAAAACTTGCTGTCGCTGTAAGCACTGTTCTACCAGGAGTTAAGTAGCTCCTATTTTTAAAAGTGAACCTTAAAAACAACATACCTTTTTTATAATATAGTATACAATATCTTGTATAACTGGGTCATGTCTATGCTTTGCCACAGATTCTCTGTTTGTTTCACATCTGGGGTTTCAATGGGCCATTCAGCCACATATGTTCTGATCTCAACCACTCCATTGTCGATATATATTTACATGCTTAGAGTTGATTTTTAAAGAAAATAAATGTCAAGACCTCCATCTTGAGGTCCTGACATTTATGTTGAAAGAATATCTTTGTATTTATCTTCAAAGTATTCGATATGACACACCTCTACTCTGAAAACCATCTGAAAACGGCATCAACGGACAGCACGGAGGAGCATTGTTGTGATGACGTGCTGAAGGGGAGAGTGTCGGAAAAGATGGAGCTTCTTAAAGAAACAGAGGCCAATTTTAAGGCTTAGTTTGAAGTCAAATTACTTAACAGTTACTTAATTGCACAATGTGCCTGGAAAAGACACAATACCACCTCTTTAATCCTTAAATTCGTACGTACAAGTGATATTTCTTTCCTACATTTTGACACAAACACTGACATTTGACAAGGCACTGCATGCATTAAAAATCAGCCGCTGTCTGCTCACTCCTGGAGCTGAAATAACAACTGTCCCTGTGGCCGATAAATAGAAAAATGGACTTCAGACATGACAGTGAAGGCCAGAGGTCATGAACAGAACCAAGTCCCTCATCAGATATTTGATGGAAACCATAAGACAGTGACAGATTCTGTCTGACCTTGACCCAGGTTGACATGGCGGCAGCGAACCAGTCAAAAGCCTCGGCTGTGACGGGCTTTCAGCTTCCTCAGAGCGCCCGACCTAACTCCTCTCCTCAGTTCTTCGTCAATAACAAACAGCCTTCGCCGTGTCTCGTCAACTCATCCCTCATATCTCTGTTCTCTGTAGCCCCTTCACTTCAAACCTCCCATTTGGCCTAATTTTCCCAAGAGCAGCATGTATTAATCAAGCCTAAGGCCTGATTGACAGGAGTTATCGCCGGTGGATCAGTTCAGCTCTGCCTATCTGGCCCTTCCCGTCAGACTTGGAGACTATCTGAGCTTCCGCTATCTCTTGCGCCTGCAGCCAACGTCTGCCATGAGGAAGGGCTGCTGCCGCGTTTGTGGCTCCCCTCTCTTATCTCTTTCATTTTTAAACATCCCACAGTCAAAGAGCCCGTAGCACTTCTTGGCTAATTGCTGGAGGATAATAAATTGTACACCCCTCCTGGCCCCTAACAACACTTCTGCTTTGTTAACCTCCATCGCTTGTACTTAACTCACAGTCATGTTTTTTGTTGCCACCTTTCTAGATCACCTGCTTTTGTGTTTTTGTTGAGCTAACCACCAAAACAAATCAGAGAAATGGAAGATTTTTTGCCACGCCTCATTAGACTACACGGGGCCGCTAGAAATTTGGGGCACTGTGTCAGACTGTGGAGTTCTCATTTGAAGATATTGGTCTCTCTCATTGCCCTAATTTAAAGGATTACCATCTTTTTTTCATTATGAGCCGGTTATGTTAAACCAGATTTACTGTATTTAAACAGATGGCATACGAGGGTGTCAGTTTAGCATGAAAGGATTAGGCTCATTTCGCCATTTGGGTCTCTTTTAAAAAGCATCTGAATATAAAAACATGAGCGCATTAGGCAAGAAGCTTTCATGCAGCCTTGCTGAGTGCAAAACTGAGGGGTGGTAATTACTGGGGATACACCCTTGGTCCTAATAATGTAAGAGTTAATTACTCTTTGAAAAAAAAAGGAAATGTTGCCTTTGGGCAACTTCTGCTCTTGACTTCAGCGTTTCCTCTAAGCCTTATCTAGATTCCAATAGTTTTTAATGGCTTTGCTTTAGTAGTTGTAAGCTTTAATGATATTAAGCAACATTGGCTTATCTGTGGCAGGATGTTGTCTTTGATTGCTATTTTAAAAGAAGCAATCATCATTTTGATGCAAGTGTGACAGGTTTGGCTATTAACTCACATTGTAACCCAATACCTCAAATAGAAACTGTGAAATGTGCTCGGATAAACCCAAGCTTATATTACTCCATCTGCTCGAAGTCTTATTTTGGCAATGTTTGGAGACAGCATAAATTGTCAATATAATTTTTTGGTTTTGTGCTATTGAAATTCAGTTCAAAAATTACATTTTTGATGAAAAGCATCAGACCAAAATATATTTTTGTCACAGACTGTAGCTGTCAAATTCAGTGTGATAAACCTTAATAGAGTCTTTACTGGACTGAAGAGAAAAATGAAGACTGGAGATCCAAAATCATCTTCTAAACAGGGTCGTTAACGCATGCAATTAACTTGAAAATGTGAATGCCGTAGTATCACATAATGCAGATTAATCAAACCAAGTTTGACCTAAAAGTCTCTCTCCAGCGGAGGGTTACCTAGTTGGCAGCAGCGCTTTACGGGCTCAACGCAGAGGGAGCGAAGAACGACAGTGAAAGGTGAAACTTTTCCACAACAGCAGACGGCAACAAACGTTGAACATTTTTCAGCTTGTGTTGCATCACTAGCCCGCGTGTCTAAGTGTGCAACCTCGAAATTTCACATGCACGAAAGTCCGGGTTTGTCCTCATCGGCTGGATAAAGACAAGCGACTGTCGCCTCTTAAGCTCCATAGGAAACGAATGGAGAGGGACATTTAAATTTAATAACAAAATGAGTTTCTTTAAACTTTCCTCAATATTAAAACCTGGAAAACTGAGAATCTTCAGACATGTTTGGTTTGAGACAATAAAACATTTTCTCAAAAAAATTATTGGAAACTGCATACACTGGTGATTTTTGATACGGACTTTATGGGCAGTTGTCCAGGGCGACATCAGGAAGGAGAGGGGAGCCCAAGCACTAGGAAATAAAATATATTTTATCTGTCATCAACTGAACCAGCTTACTAATACTTGCATGCATGTGTAATGGAGTAAGTTTCCCTTAGTTGCTGTTGAATACCAAGAGACTACATTACCTGCTGCTATACCTCGATAAAAAACAAACCATAAAATCTGCGTGCATTTTAATTGGCTGTAGTGTGGCAGAAGGAGGGGCTTACCCAGGGCGCCATTCCTGCAAGAGCCACACCTGTATACGTATTTAAATTTTGAGCTTGCAAAGTTAGGCATAGTGATTAAATGTGACTAATCACAGTGCCAGAATGTGCTTAATCTGATTACATTTTTTAATCGATTGACAGCCCTACTTTTCATATAGAAGCACATTTAGCAATTAGGTTCAAAATCAAGTTCAGGAAATCAGGTGGCAGAGTGGAACGGCACAGAATCCCAGCTGCTGGAAGTTCACTCTAAAGTTTCTAAATACTATTAAATCTGAAGTCAGTGCAGCCAATTCCAGAGCGCCACATTCTTTCTTCTCCATTCAGACAAGCTGAAGGCCACGATTAGAGCGACAGGCTAATTGTCTCCACGCCGCACTGAACCAATGCAATGACTCATGAAAACAAGGCCCCGACCAAGTATTATGTGTTCATGCTATCCACTATATGGACATAATTTTAATTAGGCTGGCATTTTCTGTGTTAAAGATTCTTTATTATTGGTGTTGTATCAAACATTTTAAATTTCTATGAAACTGGGTTTGTGTTTTATCAGGTGAAAAATTGATAGCTGTAACTAGAAATATCTCACCCAGTGGGGAATAAGTATTAGTAGGAGTTTACTTTGTTAAGTAATTTATTGATATAAGATGATTTCATGAATGTGGCTGGATACTGTTTTGCAGATTCGATCGATTATTTCATCAAATCTCTCTAGATTTATTGTCAGGTGGGGATCTTGTCTTGTTCAAATCTTAAGTCACTGGATCAAAAATCAACAATATCTAGATTCATTTGAGTTTGAAACAATGTTTATAGATCACTGAAAAGAAAACCCTCTCTAGAGAGTAACTCTGTTAGAAACATTGATTATTTGAATAATTTTACACTTGAAGCAGAAATTTGCAAAACTCTTAATACTTTATCGTCTCTGCTACATGGGCAACAGAGTTCAGATCCAAATATTTGGGTTGCTTACCAAATAAGGACTCTTGTATGAATGTGTTTTTTCTGATGCCACTCCACATACATAGATGTCAGTATTCACTGAATGAATCTTTGTTTTTATACTCCTTCTAGTACACTTTGTTGCTAACAAAGCAGGTCTTTAACAAGCTGAAAACTATTTCACTGATATTTAGCTGGCTAGATACACACATACACGCACACACACACGCACACACACAAAATAATTACTTTAACAAAAAGGGTGAGGCATGCATTAACCCACTGATTATTAAAGCAAACAACAGTAATGGCCATGCATTAAGAGCCTTGTTTATTCAACCCCTGTTTTATTGACTCACCCATGTTGTGACCTCCAGGAATCACATTATGTGCATTTTGATTGCAGCTATAACCTCCATTTTAATATTGGTAAACATGCTAAGGCCATTTTAATACAGAGGCATGTTTTGTTGATTGTATTTTTCTTTGGCGTCTGATCATTAATATCTATTTAGATCATCACCTTTTGTCAAAATAATTGGCTTTTGCATACAATTGTCACTTACTGAACTAAATGCTCATGCATGCACAATATTGCCTTGCAAAAGTATTCATTAAACTCTTCACATCTTGTAATAACTTTCATTTCAAACACATTGAAGTCAAAGTGGAATTTTGTGTGGTAGACCGACAAGATCTGTCACACCAATTTTGCTAATAAATTGTCCACAGAAACTATAAAATTGTCGTTATGAGAGCATTTTCAAGTATTATGATAATGGCATAACAATGGAAGAACACATTACAATTCTAATGAACATATAGCACTGCAACTGGAAGACATTTTAAAAATCCAGTATTTAAAATTTCTTCTAGATCCAATTTTTGTTTAAGCAAAACAGAAACAAAACAACCTTTTCTTTTTTTTTTAGGGAAAAAGGCTAATGCTAATGGCAGGCAGTGAAATGCTAATGTTTGTGCCAATGTTAATTCACTGCCTTAAGATGAGTATTTAGGCTTTTATTTTGAAATTTCCACTAAGCTTTATTTTAAATGGCTACACTAATCCTATGAGTAACAGTGGTTGGGTTAAACTAGTTATATGATGCCCAAAACATTCTGCTCAGCCTCTTTCTGCAGTAACTCAGAGATCCACCATCATTGTAGTTCTTAACTGCAAACTCAGCTCTCCTCTCTAGTAACTGAGTGTTCCGCCATTAATGTAGTTCTAACTTTCAGCCATCATTGTAGTTCTAAAGGGCAGCTCTGCCCTCCTGTGTGTGTGAGACAGAAAGGTGGAGAAAGAATTCTATCTTTGTGAGACACACAGTCTGTTTTTCTGAAAAAAGCAGTTTTTCTGAAAAAAGCAGTCCGAGCAACTCCTTCCCATTCGGGAACAGTGAGACGTATTCGAAAACCGTTTGAAGGGTGTGAGAGGGCTATTTATCGTCTTTGATAATACTGTGATTCATATCTGTACCTCACTCACAGTAATAGCAGCGATGAGAGAGAGATGGTGTCATCATGACCGACTTTCATACCAATAGAGCCATATTTGTGGGCGTGAGGGCAAGTTTAAAGGGCCACAATAATCCCATGTGTAATATTGGTTGGGTTAAATCAGTCAATGCCCAAAACAGCAATTACCTGTTATGAAAAATATGAAGGCTTCATTAAATATTGTACAATAACTGAAAAGAGAGATGTAACTTCTATCATGAACATAGATTAGCCAAAACCCTACAAATTACATAAAATACTGCTACTTCCGCTGGGCGCCGTAAGTGAGACCCATAATCGTTTCCCCAATAAGCCTCGCAGGAATAAGGTGGATAGAATGTTCAGTTCCAATGGTGTCAATGACATCAGCAGTGATGACATCATTCTATGATACCACAAAGGTATCTCTCTCTAGAATGTAGCTCACAGACAGACTTTTGTCAGACCTGTTCCACAGTTCTATCGCGACAGATCACTCTTCAGAGCACGTTCAAAATTCATCGAAACAATTCCAGATATTACATGCCTTTCAGAGAAGCAAGAATTGACCAGAATATAGACATGAAGCAACAACAGATTGCTTGTGAACATGAAGCTTTTCCAGCTAAGCTTTCATGGGTCGACATGATGGACCTCAACATCCAAGTCGACTACGACGCTGTCGTTTTCCCTTTTGAAGATGACAGCAACAGCCCCATTAAGCCGGAAGATGAATCGACAGAGATCCAGGGGGAATCAGGTCCTTCCGGCGACTTTGACAGTCCAACATCATTGGAAGTCGAGCAGGAAACAACTCCGTCTGCTGGCTTCGAGATTACCCCCTCAGTGGAAGTCGTGGAAGAGACAAGTCAACACGTCATTGATCTCACAAAACAGGTAGACGATCTTAAAAAAGAATTGCAGCATAAGACTTTTGATCTCCATGAGGAAAGAGATCGAAGGATTGCATATCAGGCTGAAGTCAAATCACAGCAGGAGGAGATTCAAAAACTGCAAAAAATGTTAGAAAAAGAACGTCACATGCAGGTCAATCATGAACATGGAAGAAACGTGCCAGAGGTTAAAAATCTATCAAAGGTTTCTTGCTCTTCCAAAGTTACAGCCGACAAGAGCATTCTTCAACAGCTGGAGTACTTCAAGAGGGAGGCTGAAAAATATGCCTCCCGCAATAAAGGTCTGATAGAAGTAATGGTTGAAGAATATAGAGTGAGACTGAAATATGAGGAGCAGCTCAAAAGTCACACTGAGCAAGCTTCCAAATTCAAAGAACAGGAGGAAACGGTGAAATCTCTGCAGGGTCAGGTTGCAGAGCTGAAGGTAAAGTTGAAACATGCTCTGGAAAATAACCATCCTAGAGTCTCCACCCAACCAGAGACCCTCCTGCAAACAGAAGAGTCGAAGCAAAGACAGACCTTCAATCAACAAGGGGTCTCCATGCATAGTCTGGCTCAGCCTTTGCACCGACCCACTCCCAGGTTACAAACAGAAGAGTCCATGCAAAGCCAAACCTCCACACAAACATGGATGTCCGAGGAAAGACAGACGTCCATGCGACCAACCTCCACTGGTTGCAAGGAGGGCCTTCATGTTGCCGTTGGCTTTAAGACCAATCTATGCCCAGCTCGGCCTTTACGCCGACCCACACCCAGGTGGCACTAGCCCAGGTCACTATTCAAACCCAGGTTTGCTAAAACTGGGCATTATGGAAATTTGAGGTTTCACACAAATTTAGGAAATAAAAACAGACACAGGCCTCAACGCAAATACAATTCATGACTCCAAAATCAATGGAGAAAACACAAGATCAGTTTCAGAGTTCAAAACAGCTTAAGAAAGATTATTAAATCTTTCCTATATAAAAGCTGATCAGGTAAAATTTCTAAAAAAAAGAATTGATTAATTGATCTCTCTAAGTTGTCCTAAGGTGTGAATGCGTGTGTGTGTGCAAGGATAAGTGTGTTAGATGATGGATGGATGAATATTTGTTAACAGTGTTTGACAGAATATGAAACAGAGAATCTGTGAAAATCCCTCTGACTGTTACTGTCCAGAAACAACCAATCAGAACCAAAAAGCAAACTTTTGGTTCTGATTGGTTTCTAAAGTGTTGAATGTGTCTCAGCACATTCAACACATTAGACTACTATTGTACTGCAGCTATGCAATTGGAAGAAATACAACCTAACATTATATCATCATTGGTTATTTATGGAATGATTTAGAAAACAAAATGCTATACAGGTTTGTCAAAACTATTTCAACCCATATTACAACTTTGCATTGATTTCCCTTCATTTTAGTAGCTGCGATTCTGCCTAACCCACACATTTTCCCTAACGGTAACCAATACTAGTCTATTCCTAACCCTAACATTAACTAAAATTTAATTCACATCTTACCTCTAAACGTTACCCCTGACCCAGAACAATGAGTCCATCATATTAGGACCGGGCTTTGGTCCTAATATGATGGACATAATGCAGTGTTTCTCAATTCCGGTCCTCAGACCCCCCTGCCCTGCATGTTTTAAGTGTTCCCCTTCTGCCACACACCTGGATTGAGTCTGTGGGTGATTAACAGGCTTCTGCAGTTCTTGATGACTGCAGAAGAGGTCATGCAATCATTTGGATCAGCTGCTCTGAAATAGAGACACACCTAAAACATGCAGAGCAGGGGGTTTGAGGACTGGAACTGAGAAGCACTGACCTAATGTGACACTGGACATATAATGGTGCGTTCACACCAAATGCGTTTTGAGTATCAGGCAAACTCTATGTGAAGGTGCGTTGAGGGCTATTGTGGTGCGCTTTGAGCATCTAGCGCAGGCATGTCGCAATAAACAATAAATCAATTAATCGCACGATAAATGAAAATTATCAACCTCATTTTAATTTATCCGCTTTATAGTTTCTTCCTGACTTTTTCCTCATTCTATTGATGATACTGAATGAAAAAAGGCTCACCTGTGGTGCTCTCCACTGATCCATCCCTTCCTCATTTCCTTATTGTAATGCTCAGTTCACACTACATGATTTTGAAATTGTCGGACGATCGTCGATCCGTTTTCAAAACCTAAGAGACACTACCTATTTATGTCACGTTAACGATGAACAGCTGAAAAGTTACTGGAATCAACTGCGGTCGCAATTTTGCTCCAACTCCTCTCATTGTAATTTCTGTGGATTTTCTTTGCACGAAATGTTGAATAAACATTAATGTTGTTTCCACATATCATCTCCAATGTCCACTGGACTTTGAGTCGCGCCATGTCAGCTGTTTGTGATTCCCCTCTGTGCTTTCCCCTGAGAAAGTACGAAGGGGAATACGTGCTTTCTGATTGACTTTCGGTCCCATTCGACAAAGTGCGTTTTCTCTCCCAGTTAGGGAGAGAAAACGCACGGGCTCAATCCCGTGCGTTGGGCGTATATGTTGATATATACATTGTGAGGGGGCACGCAGCGGTACGAGCCGCATTAATGGTAGTAGGAATACCACCTTGGCGATATCAGTCGTAATATCACACAGTACAGGATGATCGGTTATGACCATTTGACGTTCTAAGATTGTCATAAGGGGACAAAAAATTGTGTAGTGTGAACTGGGCTTAAGGGAGGAGTGAACTGTTGGATCAGGTTGTTGGATGTGCCCATCTTCTCTATGTAAATCTAATGATTATTGAACGGCAAGATAGTGTACAGACCTCAATCTGCACTCTTTTGGTTGAATGTAGTTTTTATTTTTACTTTATGTTGCGTTTAGTTTTTATTCAAGTGCATTTTTTTGTTAAAGGAGACTGAGAGTTAATTTTATTTTTGTTTTTGGTCATTTTGTTTATTGTGTTTACCAGTTCCAGTGTTAAATGTTTTTTTTTTTTTAAATAAAGTGTATCTATTTTTGGCAGGATGTTGCTTGCATTATTATGTTATTACCATTTCTTCAGTTTGAAACGGTCTTCAAACAATATTATCTTTTATCGCAATAATTTTCGAGACAATTAATCGCTCAGCAAAATTTGTTATCATGACAAGTCTAGTCTGGCGCAGCGCGATTTGAACCGTTTGGAGCGTTTGACACATCTAGCGCATCCAACACTCCACATAGACTTTGAATGTAAACCAGACTCGCCTGACGCTCAAAACGTGTTTGATGTGAACGCACCATTAGAATGTTCATTTTCACTGGTAACAATGACATCAGCAGTGATGACATCACTCTTTGATGCATCAAATGAATCTCTCTTTTGAGTGTAGCACACAGACTGTTTGTTCAGACCTGTTCCTGTTTCAGACTCTTAAGTTATAAGTTATGAATCTTCTACAGGAGGATTGTTCAAATTATTTGAAGGCACAGAATCAGCCCAGCACAGGTTCACATTCTCAGGTGAGAGAGACTCACCTGGTATAAAGTTAATTTTTCGGTACTGGAATTACACCGAAGATGAATTAGTTTAATCAAAGCATGTCATGAATATGTGTTCATGTACTCCATCTTAAGTCCAGAGCATGCTAGTTTATTGTTGCTTTTGCCACCACTAGATGATATGCATATAAGATATAAACAGCACTATTTGGAGATGCAATGAGTTTATAGCGGTTATTCCACCATGTCTGTAGTTCTGACTTTCCGCCATCACTGTAGTTCTAAAGAGCAGCTCAGACAAAATTCTGTCTATTTTGAGTTTAACTGAAACTGTTTTGTGTCAGTTAGACTTTTGTTTTGAGTTGAATTTGGCTTGTTTTTTGTTAATTATGTCGCCACAGTTACTCAAAATGCCAACAAATGTAGCTCACGTCACGGGATCGAGCCGCACATGTTGATATATATATTGTGAAGGGGCACGCAGCGGTACGAGCCGCATTAATGGTAGTAGAAAGCAGCAGTTATTTTGAGGTGTAGAACAAATACAAGTAGAGTGTTGGAAGATAGTTAATATCCAAACAGCAAATAACTTTTTCAGTTGACGTGTTAGATTGTTACAAAATCTACACACATATTTCATGAAGAAGTGAGACAAGACTCATCTCTGCTGATGTTTAAATCTGGGCTGAAAATAGTTCTTTATGGCTGTGCATATGAATTTTTTCTAACTTAATTAATTATTTGCCAGCATTGGACCCAGCCTAACCACGTGCAGCACAAATACGCGTGAGATGCGGTGGGCTAAAGGATTGGAAAACTTGTAGGTTGACATTCTAGAAATGGCGGCAAAGCGGTGTAAATCTTTCCTCTGGATGTGTTCAGTGCTGACGTGGTAAAAGCAGAGAGGGCAGTGTGATAGCACATGTCAGATGTGCTGAGAACGTGTCAGGCAGGAGTGATGTGAGCTCTGTCAGCTCCTCACTCACTCACACACCAGCCCAGCCCAGGACTGCTGTGTCAGCTACAGCGTTATTGATTAGGAGGCTTCTTTGGGGAATTTGGGCTTAATTCTTAGTCGTGGGGGGCAGCAAAACCAATTGAACAGAGAAATCAGATGTATAAATAAGCAATGTTCTGTATGAGGGTGCCCAGGAATGACCCACCGACATGGTCACCTTGACATAACCCTGCATCTCCCAAGCAATTAGCACCGACTGAACCTAGTACACACACACCTTTAAGAGGGTGTGTGTTTTTAAGCAGAGAGAGGTTTCCTAAAGCTTTCCTCAGAGATTTTGCCGCCTTTCTATATCGCTCCTATAAAAATGATGAGACAGGTGTTAAATCTACCATTAAAGGTTTCATTATAGCCTGTAATTATTACTCTGGATGCTGTTCTGTCAATTCAGCTGATACACACTGAAAAAAACTCAAGAGAAAAATTACTTTTAAACAAACCCAGTTAGATCTGAGAGGAAGACATATTGGATGGACAAAATTTTGACCTTTACCTGCAGCCATTGATATTCACTGAAACTTTGGTTCCAGGTGACAACTAAAGGCTAGTACAAGAACCATTAGAATTGGTTTAAATCCTTCTGAATATTTAACTTATAATTTATTTATGTTGCTGCAAACAAATGCTACTTTGAAATTGTTGCTAAACTGCAGTGTCTTGGAGAAGTGTTTGTACCTTTGGAACTTTTCATCATTTGGTTTTTCATGTTACACCCACAAACATTAGACCACTTTTCTCTGTTATACTTTGTAATAAACTGTCACAAAGTGGATAACAATTGAGAAATGGAATGAATACAAGAATTCACATTTTTTCATAAAGTGTGCCAGGAAGAAAATTGTGCTCAGTGTCTTCTTTAGAGGTTTTCATTTGGCTTCTTTCAGTTATTCTTGGTACAGCTTCACCACAGGCAAGGGGGAAAATAGGTTTTTCATTTAGTTTGGTTCATTTGACATAGTGCAGTGTGAATGTGAGCTGCACCAGCTGAAAATGTAAATGTTGTACTCTTGGATTCCAATTGGACCAAGTCTATCAGACTATAAGATGTGAAGAATCTCTGGCAAGTCTTGAAAACTGATGTTCATAAACTCTCATCAGCTAATGTGACTGAACTTGAGCCATTACCAGAGGACTTACAACTTTAATGTGGAACTTATTATGAGCCCATCACAATAAGGGTGTGAAATGCCCAACATATTTTTGAGATTTCAAATGTGTCTATTATATAAGTTACTGTTAAATTTGAAACTTGATAAAAGTAAACAAACAAAACCACATCAAACATCTACTCAGATTTGCTTTTCAGCATATATTGTTAAAGGCAAGTTACATAGACACAGACAGTCACCAACACTGTCTTTGTTGAGTGACCATCAAAAGTTTCTGTTCTTATCACTATGCTCTGCTGGCTGTTGCTTGCTGGGTCAGGAAACATGAGCTCAGCACCTTGGCCTCTCCCTTGGACATGCACAGAATGGCCATGTCAGCACACAATGAGGGCACTCTGGGTGGACATCCTCAGCATGCTAAAACATCTACAGTGCTCTGCCCCTGGCTGCACAGCAATCTGAACAATATTTTATTCACCTCATAAGACAAAGAGAATCAAGAAGGAGAAGGATGGCTGTATAAAATCTATAATATTCCAACTTTCAGTCAGTAACAAGTAAAGACTTTCATCTCCACTTGACTCGCTCATCTCCAAATATAGCTCTGATTAAGTGATTGGATGAGTGGTTTCCTTATGGATGAGCTGCCATTTGCTTTCACAACAAAGAGTGATGGGAGTACAGAAATAAGAAGTGTGAAGGCATGGCAAAACAAAACACCAAAAAGAATGCATGCCCACCAGGGATATTTAGTCCATTTCAAGTATCTCATTGAGAAGCAATCTTTAAAATAATACATTCCCTTTTCACCCCTTTCAGTGCATAATACATATAGTCTGATATAAATTATGCACAAACGGAAAGGGAAAAAAAGTGTCAGACACTGTCAAGAGCAGTCATTTATGGTAATACATTGGTCTTTAGTGTGAGTGAGTGGCTCAAATAGAGAGTGTGTGACTGACTGTATGTGTGCCTCACACTGCAATTTAAAAGCAGGCTAAAGGTAAATGAGCAAGTTGAAGGTCTCCTCGGTGCTGTTGTTCATATGGAAATGAGCGGTAATGAAGTCAACACTGTCAACCTCAAAATTTCCATGCATTGTTAGAGTGATAAAGGGCAATGGAGGTAATTAATTTCTGTCAAAACAGTGATCGCACAAGTCCAAGAAAATTTTGCTGCAGACAGTGATGAGGCTGCTTTGTTCTGCCTTCCACTTTTATGCCCTCATACATCTGTCAAAGAGGACCAGACAATGCACAATGTAACCAGTACAGATTTTCCATGTTGTCCAGGTAATGATAAAGAGATGGATGGATGGATGGATGGATACTGTCAAAGCCTGTTGTACATTTCACTCAAATTTATCAGGACAGAGTGGACCACAGCAACTTATAGTTCTCTTTGGTGAACTGTTTTCAAGAAGAAAATCTGGCAAAAACTTCATTCTTTTAGTCATGAGCAAATAAAATATTAAACAGTATGACACCATAGTGGTTAGCACTGCTGACTCAAAGAAAAACTGTCCTGGGCTTTCCTGTGTTGTGTTGGGTCAATGGGAGAAAGCTAAGACAGAGCATTGGAAGGAGATGAGAATCAAGCTGAACTGATTCTTGCGTAGGATGGCAATGGGCAGGCTAGTGTATGCAAGTACAAATCGTCAGAAAGGCAGACATATGAGGAGAAGCATTGGAATAGTCTGTAACCTAACAGGTTATGGCAGTGATATCCTTCCCACTTGCTGCACATTGTCTCTTAGGGTTAACATCTCTAAAAAGACAAATGCTACCACTTCCATATGCAGAGTGTAGGGATTTGGGTTTTTTCTTGCGTTTATTTGAGTTTTCTCTGTGTGTTTAGTTAGGTTCTGTCTCTGTGTTTCTCTGTGATGTCCTGTCTCTCCCTGTGATTGCCTCCCAGGTGTGTCTTATTCTGTGATTACCCTCCCTGTGTATTTAAGTCCACCTGTTGTCTTTGTCTCTGGTCGGGTCCTCGTCGTATGTCGTTGTTTCACGTCGTCCTCGTGCTGTGTTCCTGGACTTTTCAAATAAATTATTTCCTTCTATTATGACTGCCCGGACTCCCCAGCGCCTTCCTCACCTCACCACTACACGAATCATGACAGTAGGACCCGACCCGAACCGAGGTGAGGAGTGGCTCCAGCAGCAGTTGGAGTTAGCCCAGAGGGATCTCTACAAAGATGTAGAGATCCTGCCTTCTCCGCTGCTGCTGGAGGAGCTGGGGCTCAAGTCAGACCTCGACTTGGCGTGGAGCCGCTCCCGTCGTCGTCCTCCTCGGAGCGGTCCACGCCGTCGCCGCCGTCCTGAGCCCCCGGAGGTCGACCCGAGTCCGTGGCTGGGAACGCGGCTGGCCATCTGCCCGCCCGGAGTTGGTCCCCGCCGCTACCGCCCTGAGCCGCCGGAGGTCCCGGCCCCTGGGCAGCGCCGCTACCGCCCTGAGCCGCCGGAGGTCCCGGCCCCTGG
>CAEGAE010034313.1:0-35885 GCA_903067095.1 Girardinus metallicus | reverse complement strand
ATAGATAGATAGATAGATAGATAGATAGATAGATAGATAGATAGATAGATAGATAGATAGATAGATAGATAGATAGACAGTGATCAGTAGCACACTGCTGGCGGATATTTAGTGTACTGTGGAACAGAAAGCTGACATTGTTGTTTCTCCCTACGTCCAGTGGGTGGCGCAGGTTGCTACAATCGATAGTAGCCTCACAGGCACACCCCCAAGAAGGAAACAGACGCATCCAGTACAACACTTTCATTCTATTGGCTAAGAGGTTGCCAGGCGACTGGGTCAAAAGGCGGTTCCAAGAGCAAGCAGAGAATGTTTCGTAAGCGAGCAGAGTCCGAGCACAGACTAAGTGTGAGCACGAGGAGAAGTTTTGAGTAAGCATTACAAGTTTTGAGAAGAATGGTAAGAAGTCCTGCTTCCAAATTAAAAATGTAAGCAAAAGTATTAAAAGTTTTGAGAACAAAAGACGTAAAATCCTGTTTTCAGACTGAAAATGTGTGGTCTTGGATTGTGGCAGAAAAATTACTCCATATAGCTGTAGTTGGTTGCCAGTTTGGTTTGGAAGGTGCAGAAGAAGAGAACGTTGGATTTTGAAGTGTTTGTTTTTTGGAGTGTTGATCAAGAGCAGCCGTTAGCCTGCTGGGTGTGGGAGGATGTTATGGAGTAGGATCTGTAACTTGAATAAACCAGGAAGCATAAAGCAACTGACTGATGGCTAGTTCCCTGAGCAGCTAGCTTTAGCTGGTATTTTTCTATACCAGGAAATATTTTCCTGGTATAGAAAATACCAGGAATTTAGATATTCCTGTAAATATCTACATTTTCAGAAATATCTAAATTCCTGAAAATGTAGATATTTGTTCAAGACAGATAGTTTAGGAGGGGGTATTTTGTATGTGCCGTCATGATATGTAGAAAAAACCTGTAATTTACAAAAAGCGTGATATAATTTCTTCAGTATGTACTTTATACAGTGTAGTTAGCACATTAAGCCCACACAAGACAACCATTCTAAACAAAAGCAGCATACCTAAGCAGTGTATTGCTGAAAGTTGGCTTGTTTATTTCATTCTGTTAACCATCTGACTGTTGTCTTTCACTGTACATGTGTTTAAATTCAGGATTGTGGATTAAGCAGAAGGTATTCGGGTTGCTAATTCCAACAGTCACTGGTATTTACTGCCTGGCGAGAGGAATCCAGCTGTGTCTGTCCCTAACCTCAAGACTGGCTTTACTAGATGTTGACTGGATGCAGCCTTAATGAGCTGCTGCTGATTAAATCAGAGTTCAAACGAGGCAGTAAAGTGTGAAATCACAGGCAGAATATCTGTGATCACAGAGCCAGTAGCGGCTGTGTGCTCAGACCTCCCGTCCCGTTTTTAATTCCTGCGGTTTCTCATTTCACATTACAAATTAAGCCAAACTTTTTTATTATAACTTGTAGTAAAATTTTCAGTTTTAAGCTGTGCTTCAAACACAAAAAGCTTTTCTTCTGTGTTATCCTTGTTTCTACGTGTCCTGTACTGGCAGCTCAGGCAAGAAGGAAGTTGCGTCTGGTTGCCCTACCTGGTCAAGGCAGATTTACCCTAAAACGGTTGTATCATGACATTAAAAGGGATGTATTCTCATAATAATTACAAATTGTCATGTTCATATCCTGCCTAACGAAAGCCAAAGTATTTACAAACTATTTTAAAAGTTCTAGAAGTTTTTTTTTTATGTTTTTGTGACCAAATGTCATAAGTCAGTCAATTTCTTACTTCCAAATACCAGCTTCAGTCATAAATCCAAACATTCAGTTGAAATTATTTTTTTCATAAAAAATGTTTTAATTTTTTTTAAATTACAGTGTGTTTTTTTTTTTTTTTTTTTAGATATTTTTTTCATGTCTATTGGAGGCATCGTGTACGGGTGTTTGACTGCTGGTATAATTATTGCATTTAAAAAAAAAATCATCTGGCACCACAGGAAAAGAACATTATGTAGAAATATTAAAGCAACCTCTCAAAACATCAGCCAGGAAAATATAGCTTGAACACAAATGGATGAAACAATTACAATACAGCGTCATTATTTTTTAATCACTCTCAACTGTATTGTTATTTATCAGGAGATATACTTTTAAACACCACGACATGCAGTCATGCTCTTGCTTCTGGTGACAAAAACGTGCTTCGTTACCATATGAGTCTTCATAACAGAGTTTTCCAGATTTGCCGAGTTCAAAGGCGATGGAAATTAAAATCATACGCCTTCCTGTACCAGAGTCAGACTTGTCAGATTGCTTCCTCACAAATTAATCATATCCAAAAAATGAAGTCAGTCCCTGACGAGGTCAGCGATGGGTTCAGGTTTATGTCGTTTATGAGTCGTGAAACCCAGCAGTATGAGGGACCGTTTAGGACAAAAACTATGTTTTGTCTCTCACACACTACTGAAGACTCATACACACTCAAAACAATATTAAAATTGCGCACACACACTACTAAAATGTCACACATGCATACACAAAATTCCAAAATTGCGCATACACACTATTAACATGATCAAATTTGTGTGCGTGTGCGACATGTTAGTACTGTGTAAGTGTGCAATTTTAGTCTTGTTTGTGTGTGTGTGATATGTTAGTACTATGTATGTGTGCGAGAGAGATAAAAACATGTTAGTAGTGTGTATGCGCAATTTTAGTACTTTTTTGAGTGTGCATGAGTCTTCAGTAGTGTGTGAGAGACAAAACATAGTTTTGTCCTAAACGGCCCCTCATACAGCAGAACTGATGCAGATCAGCCGCCGCTTTCCTCTTCTGTCACTTCTCAATGTGCTACAGTTTAATTTGAAAACTATTTTCCCAGCTTGCTTGTCAGAGTTCAGACTTCACATTCTGCTCACATCCTCTGGGCCTGCTTGCAAAAACACTATAAAGGCTCTGCGGCTTTTAATGGACTTGAAGGTATGATATTGAGAAACCTCATGGCCTTGTAGTTTAAATGACAAACCCGCCGGTTTTGTGTGAGCATGCAGGAAGTCGCTCCATCATCTCAGCAGATGCACCGTGTCAGTAACTGAGGACATTAACTGATTTAAGGTTGGCTAATTGTCCTCTAATTAAAAAGTCGTCCTGTTTGGTTTCTTCGCTTCCTTTTGATTTCGACTCTGTTTATTTGGGTTCTCCGTGGACACAGCTGGACCCAATGTGCCGCCGGTTGCGTGACTTCTTTGAATGTCTGCTGCACTTGCGCAAGTTTATTTTCCCTTCCTTCCAACGTGTCTTTTCCATTTCAAACCTTGGATCTCGGATTTGGATCCAAGGTGGGCAGTTGTGGAGAACTGTCTGCAGATTTTGGCATGTTGCAGACAGGAGGTGTGGGGCTACAGACACAATGAAAGAAAATAAGGACATTTATGAAATCAAAGCCACCTGCCTTATTACCAGTCCACGGATTGACTTGGAGAACCAAGCTAATCTAGATTCTTTAACAACCCTTTAAAGAAGCTAAATAGTTCAAGTTATTATAATGTTTAAACTTAGAATTAATGAAGTATTTTTGAACAATTTATTTTTTCGCGTTTAGGATTAATAAAGTATTTTGAGCAGAGTTTTTTTCTGTTTATTTTTATTACTTCCTAGGCTGATATTTTGTCCCAACAGAAGAAGTAAACCTGCCTGTGTTCTGACAAAGTGTCACCTAAAACATGGACATCGCCATCATGGATTAACAAACATTGCATTTTAGGTAACTGTGCAACGTTACACATATTCCTACCAAACATATCCAGTACAGTAATCTCTGTTTGCCCTACCTGTGTACCAATCAAAGAGTTTTATACCTGAATACACGGAGGATGTTTAGGAAGTACAACAATCTGCAGTGCAGCTTCAAAAGGAGCACTGTTATGCATTTTCTAGGCACATAGTACCATTTTACAGCACAATCAAGTAACTATGTTACCGTTAGTTGTTATAAAAATGCAGTATATATCAAACATGACTTAAAAGAAATTTGACTTTGCATTCTAAGACCTTATAATTGGGCCTCTGTTTCTTTAAAAATTCCTCCTCTTTCAGAAACTCCGCTTTCAGGAAGTCATCACATCATGGCTCCTCTATTAACCCTTTAACATTTTTACTAGCATTGCAGTGAGAAGTAGCTTTTTTAATGAGCTCAGCAGATGTGCACTTCTACCAGGTGTTTGCTAATTACTGCTGGCTAGTCTGAAGGAGCTGAGCAGGGAGGGGCAGCTCTGTGAGCCTGGATGCTGGAGCTCTGAGGAGGAGATGAGAGAGCTGACCTGCTGTCTGAACTGAGCGAACGGAGGAGAAAGCCTTTAGTAGCGTCACTCTGTCAGAGCTACAGCTTTCCTCTGTGGAGAGAGAAGAACCTTCCAGAAGGACGACCATCTCTGCAGCGATCCACCAATCAGGCCTGGAGACGGACAAAAGGCACCTGAAGGACCTCAGACGATCAGACACAAGATGAGACGAAGACTGAACTCAGGCGTGAATGACAGGCGTTGTGTTTGGAAGAAACCAGGCGCGGCTCATCACCTTCTCTACAGCGAAGCATGGTGGTGGCAGCATCATGCCATGGGGATGTTTTGCAGCAGCAGGAGCCGACTGACTAGTCAGGACAGAGAGAAAGACGAATGCAGTGATGAACAGAGTAGAAGGAAACCTGCTGCAGAGCATCGTGACCTCAGACTGAGACGAAGGTTCGTTAGTTCAGCAGGACAACGACCCAGAGGAGGTTCTCTGTGAACATCCTGGTGGAGACAAACCAGAGACCAGACTGGAATCTGATTGGACATCTCCAGAGAGATCTGAAAATGTCTGACAGACATCTCCATCCATCCTGCTGGAGCTGGAGAAGAGCAGGAGGGAAGAACCTGAGAGCGACTGGAGGCGGTAAGAGCTGCCAAAGGTGGATCAACGAAGCATTAAACAAAGGCTTTGTCCTAGTGGAGTACTTGTGTCTATAATTTGGAAAGAGCTTAATTTAATACAATTTGGATCAAGGCTAGAGCAAGAAAATGTGGAAAAAGGGAAGCATTGTGAATGCCTTCCGGATGCACTGTATGTGAAGCACATCCGCACTGTGTTTAGATGGAGTTTCACTTCATTTGAGCCCAATGTGAAAAGAGGGGTTGGTGTGGGTCATGGCTGAAAAAAAAAAAAACACCTCTGGCCATGTTTGTGTAGAAACTGGAATGGCATTTCTTTCCTCTTAAGTTTCTTCTCGAGTGGCCTGAAGATTAAAGTCATCAGTCATATTAATGGCATCCATTACGGCTCAGGATTTACCTAAAATAGTGTTAGGAAGTGCTGTGAAAACAAAGCAGAAGTTCACCAAGGACAGGATTTATGTCCACAACGTAGAACCTACGCTGCTATATTTGCACACAGAGCTGGAACTTTATGGGCCTGCAGCAGAAGAACTCAGTGAAGTCATCGTTGAGGTCTGTTAGACCGTCACAGAACCTTCTGAATATCCAACATCATTCATTCAGGGGAAGCTGAGAAGAGCAGCTGAGCTTTATGGCGCTCTGCTTTTATTATTATTAACTGATTACATGACCTGTTTTCTGTAATCTCTGTCCACTTTCAACGGAATCTGTTAAAATCTGTTGTGTACATTTTAAAAAGTCATCCTACTCAGTTACACATTCCTTTCTATTGGTTAGAACTGAACAGTACTTTTTATGTTATAATCTTGTACAGAATATTATAATTATTATTGTTAATCTTGTTTCTTTATATATAGTTTAAACATTTTTTGATCTTTTGTGTGAACCTATTGCTGCCTGAATTTCCCCTATGTGAGACACTAAAGGCTATTCTATTCTATTCTATTCTATTCTACTACAGAACTTAGCTCAGTAAGCCAAGTTTGTTTGCCAGAGAAAATATTCTAATAAATGACATATTTCTCAAAATATTCATGACTAGAAGAAAAACTCCGTAATACTGTCTAATTGCTTTTATTTAATACCAAAAAGGAACGATTGTTGAAATTTTCAACTTGAAACTCAGAAATGTCCAGGTTCCTTTTCAGAAAGTAAAGAGATTAATCTCAAAATTCAAGTTTTTTTTTATTTTTTTTGGCAGAAATTCACTCCTTTTATTTTCCTACTTACAATGGCCCTAATAGGCTGCTGTAGGTTTTTTTTAAAAGGAGAGATGGAAACACATTTGGCCGATAGGTTCTGCCGTAGCGACTTTGAAAGCTTGGTGTAGCTTTCGTCCAGTGCCGGGCCCGTCCAGTTGCGACCTCTTGCCATCTGCCTTTTCTTCCTCCTCTCTGGTTTTGTGTCCTGCCTGAGGCTGGACACAAAACGGCCCGTCTCAGCACCTCAGACTAAACACGGCGCACAGTCACCATGTCAGGCCCGAGTTTACACACACGCCCACGTACAGAAGCTGTCACGTCTGATTACTGTACAGTTCGTAGACCACTTCACTGAAAACTTTATAAGCCTTTCAGCAGCACAGTGCAGGATAAACAATGTTTTGCTGCAGTACGGAGCAACGTCTGCTGACCCTTAGCGCCAGGCTTTTCATCCAGTCACAGAATCCACCTGTTAGTGTGATAGGACAGCATGGCGGTTCCTCCTGGGTCCCTGTAACATTCCTGACTCTGGTGTCAACATCACTGAGCACACAAACTCCGACTCATATGCTGTTATTAATGCAGCTCAGTAAGTGATGAGCGTTTGTTGCACGGCTGCCTCTCATCCCTTGCCTCCATGCTGTCTCTGTGTGTGTGTGTCCAGATGTGGACGAGTGTCTGGACAACAACGGAGGATGCCAGCAGGTGTGTGTGAACACAATGGGAAGCTACGAGTGTCAGTGCACAGACGGCTTCTTCCTGAGCGACAACCAGCACACCTGCATCCACCGCTCTGATGGTAAGACTGGGAGATAACACCGGGTTACAAGAAATCCTTTTTGGAAGTTGTCTGTTTTTTTTTTTTTTTTTATTTGAAGTAGGACTATTTTGCACCGCTGAATCCAAAAGTGACATACATTTTTTTCAATCAGGTTTTTATTCTAGTTTGATTTAGAGAAATCTGATCTTCTGACTTACATTTTTGTGACATTATTAGTTCATTTCTGTTCATATTTCTCATCCAATAAAGGTTTTAGGAAAAAAAAAAAAGTTTTCTACCAGTGTATTAATTAAATGTTACAAACTTGGATTTCTGTAAATTGAATAATAAACACTGATAAGGGTAAGAACATGTAAAATGAACATTACGTTTTCATTGTGTAAAATTCTCCGTCTCTTTTCTGTCCTGATGAAATCTCCTCCTGCTCATCACTCACTGATCAGATTCTCCAGATGTGAGAACAAGTCATGCATGTTGATGCTCACGTTGCTCCATAGTTCAGAAAGTTGACCTAACTGAGCAAAACCAATGTGATTTTTGGATTCAGCTCATCAAAATGATCCTAAAATGGTCGAAAAACCCCAGACAGTTTCTTTGGCTGTTGACCAGTGTAATATTTAAGTTATGGAAAGAATTTAGAAAAAAACACCACATTTTAATTGTTAAGGATTATTGTCCAGGATGTAGTAGAGCACAAAGAAAATGATTTCATAGAGTAGAGTTTAAAATGAATAAAACTTTAACATGCAGCTTTGTTAACTTTAGCTGTCTTTCTAAACTGGAAACCCTTCTGTGTTTTCTTTTACTGTGATGAATTTTGCCATTTTATCAGCTAACTGAAGCCTGCAGAATCAGAGTGCTGAACAATCCGGCCATTGGGATGAGTTCAATCTAGAGAGAATTGGCGACTGCTTTCCACTTGATATGTGAAATATGAATGAGCTTTCTGTCTGGGAAAACTGTCTAGAAATTGCTTTAGAACTCTTTGTAGATCGATGAGCGGCAAAAGTTGCGAGATCTGTTTTTTATACGCTTAATTCATGCAACAGTCCCACCTGGTGTTACAAAAGTATTCACACCCCTGAACTTTTTTTTTGTTTTTTTTTTACAATGAAATCACAAAGTTGAATGTTTCTTTTACCAATCGTTGTGAAGCTGAACAACAGGATACATGGTTTGCATTATGTTTTTAAAATAACTTAAAAGTTTCAGGTGCAGGAATATACAAGCCCATTCAGTCAATGTGCTGTGGAACCATGTTTCAAGTACAGCAGCCAGTCTTCTCTATCCCAGCTTTGCACGTCTAGAAAAACATTGTTTTTACTTATTTTGACCTTTTTGCTCAGATTCCAATCTCTCCTGAAGAGTTTTAATAACATTTAGGACAGAAGTTTGATTAGAGCATTCAGACATAATGAACATGTTGGTCTCTAACAGGGTTTTCTAGCCAGGATGTTTCCCAGGTGTCTAGTTTCCTTTCTATCCAGCGTCACTTGTATCTTTTTGGTCTCATGTCACTGTGTGTTCTATCAGATAAAAGCAGGATAAAACTTACTTATTGACTCAGACTCTCAGTTTCAAGACTGACCCGTTTTAAACAGACATAAAAAAATAATACGTAAAACAGGCCACTGCTAACAATATCCATACCACATGTTGACAGATATGAAACAAAACAACAGCAGTAACATTGTAACATTAGGAACAGGAAGAATCATCCAGCGATGCTCTCTTCGTTGTCCTGGAATCACGCCTGACACGACAGTTCAGTTGTTGCAAAATGCAAAAGTAAAATGAGAGTGTAGGAAAACGAGACAATGGAAAACCCTGGTTATAAAGTCTGATGTCATTTCATTATTACGGCTGAATTAATTAATTGGATTAATCGATTGCTTGAAAAAACCGTCAGCTAATTTCAATTAACTGGAGTAAACAGACTCAAAGAAAAAAAAACAACAGAGGTCGAGCTGTAATTAAACCAAACTGTGCAAAAATATTTACATTTTGCATTTGAGACAAAAAATAAATAAAAAAATGTCGTCTGCCCAGAACTGCTGACAGTTTTAGCTTCACCTGGATAAAATTCTGGAATGAAAAATTGTAATCTGTAAAGAAGTCACAGACTCAGTCTTCACCTTTAGGCTGCGTTCACACTGCAGCCTGCAGTGACACAAATCTGATTGTTTTATGTTCCTGTATCTGATCTTGTCATGACAGTCTGAACAACACAGATCAGATTTCTAGAAAAGCGAAGCCGGTCACTCAGGTTACGCTCACTCAGCAGGTCTTAATGCTCAGCTCAGATTTTTTGTGAAATTTCATTTAAGTCATTCACATTTCCAAATGTATGTGACTTGCGTGTGATCTGCTGTCTGAACTGCAGACAACCCAACAGTGTCCTGTATGCGCAGCAGAGGAGGCAAAGATGTCACACATAGTGAGCGTGCTCAGTGTTTGTGGAAGTAAACATGGATGCTAACGGTGGAGCGTCTCTCGTGACGTTAAAGTTGCTGTCCAACCAGAGCCAGCACATTAACAGCTTAATGCTCATCATCGTGCGCCTTGGTCGTGGTTTTTCTTCTGATTTCCGTATGTCAGGATATGTGAACAACCATACACAGGAAAAAAGAAAAAAAAATCTGATTTCACAAAATATCTGAATTGAGCATTAAAGGCTGGCAGTGTGAACGCCGCCTCAGTGATCAACAAGGTCTGAAGGCTGAATGAACTGAACCCCAAAGAAAGGAGCACAGGTGCTGTTTGTTTTCCTCCTGCTGGTTTTCAACAGTTTTATGAGGAGAGATTTCCATTCCGGACCGGGTTCATGTAGTTTACCATGATGTAACTGCCGTGGGATCAGTTAATTAGCAGGACTTTATCCATGGAACAGTAAAATGGCTTGATTAAACAATTACATTGGGTAACGGAAATTTCAATTAGACGTTATTGGACTTATTTTATTTTCTTTTTTGCTCCTCTCTTTAAAATATTAAAGACCATACAGTATTCTGATTAGGACAAGATTAAAAATCAAATATAAAATAAAATAAAATAAGTAAGATTAAATAAAAGTATGCCACACTGAATTTTGGAAGGTCATGGCAAGAGGAAGAAAACTGGTTTTACATCTTAGCGTCGTCTCACTTCGATCTTCTCTGTAGGTTTCGCTCAGCAGCAGCAGTGAGGAAGCTCTGAGCTCCGTTTTCCTTTTATCCGCTCACACTTCTCTGCTGCCTGGACAATAGACACATGCATGCAGCTGTGAATGGGGACAGTGTGCTGGAGGACATCAAAGACGTGAAGCGACGACAGTCGTTTGTCACTCCTTAATGGGAACAGGCAGGAGGAATGGGACTGTGGGCAGAGACGGAGGGCGAGGATGGAGAGGTCGAGTGAAGGAGGAGGCTGTGACCTCTGCCTTTGTCCGCTCCCTCTTCGCTCGGAGCGCTCGCGGTGCCGGTGTGGTCGGCCGGAGGCATGTCAGGAGGCTCTCAGGATGTTAGAGGGTCCTTTGTGGAGGAGCGAAGCGAAATAGGTGCACAAACAAATAAATGTTTGCTCACTGGGAACTCCGCCGGCCAGCGAGCTCCTGCCGTTGTGTCCTGTCACTCCAAACTCATTTTAAAGCTTTAGGTTTGCATCAGGGGAACGTTGCCTCTGTTGTTTCTTTGTTTTCATAGCGATTGACCAGATGTAGCTGGACTCTTAAATCCCATTTCTTTGGAAAAATTATTTTAAAATGACTATGACACATTATGAGTGAAGCTGATCTATGTCCATGTTCTAACTGTAAACGTGTGTGGAATCTGGGATGCTCACAGTAAACAAGCAGTAATAATCTCTAGGTGTGAGTGTGTAAGGCCTCGCTCTGGCTGGCTATCCTGAGCTTTTCACCTTCACCACACACACACACACACACACACACCTCCCTCAGCCTGCTCATACACACTCTGTCCCGCTTCCACAATCGGACGCTTGTCCACTGTCCCCCTCCAGGCCAGGAATAGCCGTAGAATCGCAGTGTTCCACAGGAATCTTCTTGCTCGCTCTCTTTCCGTCTTAAACATCACAGTCCCAGTGACACTCCTGACCTCAGCAGGATGTGTTTGAAAACCACACCTGTTCACTGTGTAGCTTCTCTCACTGCAACCTCTCCACCAGCATGGACAGACCAAAGAGCCGTCGGAAGACATCAGAGCATGAGTTAATGCAGACGTAGACGGATGAAAGCGCGTCCTCTTGGTCTCTTGCCTCAGCTTTTGCTTTTTCAGAGTTATTTTACAAACCCAACTTTAAAAGTTACTATTCTACTCTCTACCCTCACAACTGGATTACTTGAAATTTAAGGACTGTGGAGTTTTTCCTTCGTATGAGATTCCTTTATTATCTAATAACTGAATCCCAGTTATTAAATATAGAAACTAAAGGTCAGGCCTGAAATCGTGGTGTAGTGATGAACTACTTTATGTGACAAAATCACATAAAGATGGTTATAAAGTCGGCCTTTTATCACCTGAAGATCATTTCCAGGATTAGAGGACTTATGTCTCAATGAGATCTAGAGAAACTCATCCAGGCGTTTATCTTTCATCACATTGATTACTGCAACAGCATCTTACAGGTCTATCTAAAAAAAAAACAATCCTCCAGCTGCAGCTGATCCAGAACGCTGCTGCGTTTACACTGACTCTCTGTCACTCAGAGAATAGGCTTTAAAATACTGTTTATTAAAAAACTGAACGGCTTAGCACCAAAATACATTAAATATTTGTATCAGCCATCCAGACCTCTCAGGTCTTCTGGTTCTGGTTCTGGTTCTAGTTCTGCTCTTTGTCCGCTCCAGAACCAGAACCAAACATAGAGAAGCAGCATTCAGCTTCTATGCACCACAAATCTGGAACAAACTTCTAGAAAACTTCAAAGATGTTTAAACAGCGAAATTGGGTTTGGAGTAGCAGGTGTTGCTCTGTATTAAATGTTACTTTTGTATGTCCTTCATTTAAAAAAGTAAATCTTTCCGCTTATGAAACTTCTCTTCTTCCTGATTACCCACTTCACATTGCTGCATAAAGCAACAGCAATACACAAACAGCAATTATAACATGGCCAGTAGAAATGCTATTAATATGTCTGGCAGAGTGAGGAAGTGTGAAGTCCTGCAAAAAATGAAATCAGCATCTCCATAAAGCTCGTCAGCAGAGGAAAGCATGAAGTGCTCTAAATGTTTCTGGTAGATGTGGACCGTGGCACCCAAACCATCACTGACTGTGGAAATGTCACTTTGGGCTTAAAGCAACATGGATTCTGCTCCTCCTGACATTCCAAATGAAATGAAAACCTTACTTTCATCTGAGAAAAAGACTTTCCACCATTGAGTAACGGCCCAATCCTTTTTCTTCTTAGTCCAGGTAAGACTAGAGTTAATCTATGTCCACTCTTTAATCAAAGACAGCTCTTAGCGCAACTCCTGAACTCAGTGTTTCAGCAGTTTTGCAGTTTTCTGCAAACCAAGTGCTGACACGAGACACACTCCATCCAAGGCTGTTTCATCCGAGTGTCAAGTCTCAGTCCATGTTCTGTTCGTCCTTGTAAATCTCCCCCAAATTCTTGCATTTGCTCAGCTTCTTTCTTCCACTCAACTTTCCATTCACGTCCTTAAACAACCAGCTTCTCGTGTACATTGCCAAGGACATCTGTCAAGACTTTTGTCTTCTCTGTAATTGTGTTACCATAACATAACATTCTGTTTAAAAAACGTTTCTGTCGACCTGATGTAATATACGCATTTTCTGAGAGGATAAAATGTATATTCTAGACATAATCACTTTAAATAACAGAAATAAATGCTTGAAATTCATCACTCTTGGTGTAAAGAATCTACATGATATTCCTGTTTTAATCCGAATTCCTGAATTCTAAAGAATGAAAGCACTCTAATTTATTGAGAAGTTGTTTACCAATTGGCTTATAGCAAACTGTATTTATATGCACGAGATAGCAGTTGTTTTACCACACTGAGATGCTTTATATGTTCATACAGCAGCTAGCGTATGAACCCCTGGAGGAGGAGCTAAAGCTGAGATTGCAATAATAAACTCTCCTGTTTGTGGATGTTTCCCCTCAATATAATGATGTGTGAGCCATTAATTCTGCGGTAACATGTTACTAAATGGTAAAACAAACCAAAGGAAACAGTCTTGTTGAAAATGACGTCCTCTAGTTCCCAAACAACATGCATATTCAGAGTGCCATGTTCTGAGCGAGAGGAAGCCGAAGAGAGAGAAGGGGATTGTGGAAACAGGGCATGGGGGAGGTGTGAGCACTCGGGCAGAAAAACAGAAAAAATAAACACAGAGACAAACATGGTGGACTTGACAAAAGTTGTTTATTTGGAGCTGTGGAAGGAGAGGAGGCAGGCAGAGGCTGAGGCCGCCGCGCTCAAACACAAACAGACGCGTGTAGAAAGTCACAGCGGCGCAGACATTTACTGGACAACACGCAGATTCACACACTCACGCACACGCCCACATGCGCAATGTTCTTCATGATGAAGGAATTCTCACTTTAAACAAACCGAAGCAGGAAACTGGAGGTACAGAGAACTTTACAATGACAGGCCTGGGACACGTGGGAAGCCTAAGTGCAGGGAGCTCCGTCTGCCTGGCTGTCAACCGCTACTACAACATCAGACTCCTTCCATTTTAAAAACAACTTACCTGTCACACATCCACACGTTGATGAAGCAAAATGCATCTAAAAATCTAGATTCTGTACTACAGGTAGAAGCCTCTTATCGGCTGAAGCAGAATACCTTCTTGCTGACTTTATCAAAGTAAAGAACTCATATGGAGGTTATAAAAATAACCTTATTCTCTGTATCTTTGAAAATACAAAGAGAAACTGGTGTGAATTTGGAATTTTTTTTCTACAGGAACTGTATTTAAATATAGATAGTTTTATGGGTTGGAGCAGCCCAACTCGCACTGATGCTAGCTTCTTCGTCACATGATGGCGCTCAGGTGAACAGCTACCTCCAAACCGCGGCTACACTGACCGACCGACCGACGGGTAGAAACACGAAACTCACCAAACCGGAAGAGAAACTCAAACATCTGGAAAACAGGAGGAGTCCCCCACATCTGAGCCAAACCTGCGTTTTAAGACGGGTCATGTAAAATAATCGCTTTTATTTCTGAGCTTTACTTTACACAAGCTTTGGATGTTTCCTAAGCTTGTGTAGGCCAGTGGTGTCCAAAGTCAATCCTCAGGGCCCAGAATCCTGTATGTCTTGGTTCCTGAATCAAATGATGGATCATCAGTTGGCCTCGGCAGAACAAGACATACTGAGCAGGAGGAGATAGTTGGACCATTTGACTCAGCAGCTGGAGCAGAGATGCATCTAAGGTTGTATTCACATCTGCTCGGTTTGGTTTGCTTTAACTGTACGTTAGTTTGTTCGTCTAGAAAGTGTGGTTCATTTGGAGAGGTGTGAATGCAAAACTCTTATGCGGACTAAAAAACCAACTCTAGTCTGCCTAAATACCTACGTCTCAGTTTGATTAAAGTGAAAGCATATGTAAATGCTAAGCAGGGCATTCTGGGTAAATGGAACCAGAACAAACATGGGAGTCTAGTGCTAGCAGGAGAATTGGAACGAGAATTTTTCCAAAAACAAAAGGAAATTCCTACAACTGCTAAAATATGATAGCATTTTAGATTATATATTGTGAAGAAGGAAGTTGTATTCGGTGTCTCCTTCAGAGCCTTTTGTTGTTTCCGTCAGTTTTTTGTGCAGCGCCCCCACAGGTGAGGAGATGAACAGGTGTTTCAAAGGGTTTGGCTCGTTTGACTCAGTTCATTGTGAAAGAGAACCACATCAACTGACAATGTAACACATGTTGCAGGTTTGGTCCCCAACTAAACCGAGTCCACTGAATTATCTGGTGTGAAAACATTCTAAAACTGGCAGAACACCAATCTGGACACCCATGGACTAGGCCATCCTATCAACTTTGTTTCTCCATCTGTGACACCAAACAAAAATCCGTCCTTACTTCATCTTCAGATCATTGCGAGGATGTCTCTGAGGGGTCCTTGGCTCTTGAACACTTCTTCTTCTTGTGAGTCCTCTGTCTAAACTCTTACGAGGAACACCTGTTTGTTCCTGGTTTATGGTGAAATTATGTTTATTTCACTTCACACTGAGTGTGGCCCTGGCGGTATTCACTGGAACATTCAGCACTTTGGTAATAAACCAACATCAGGGTCTTGAACAAGCTCTTTAGCCCATCTTGAGATGCTTATTGAGTAATGACTTGGTAATTAGAACTTCTAATAAAAGAGAAACTAACGTACAACTGAGGAATATCTCTGTTCGGTTGTCTTTGGCAGATACTGTCTGTTATTCAAATAGGAGCAAAAAGATAGAATTTACTTTTGCTTTTCTTCTTATTAGATCAGAGTTTCTCTGTAGTTTATGCTGATGTGAAATATAAGGGCGCAGACACCATCTGGTGTTTAGCTGGGACTTGGTCTCACTCCCAGGAAATATTAGGAATCGGCTTGTATGATTTGAAGCTCACAAAGCAAAGTCCACCAGTTCCACTCAAGTTTAAAACCTTAACCTCTGGCAAACGCCACCAATCACCCGGGGGTTTTACAAACAAACACAGCCTGCTAAGGTTTCTCATATCGCTGGTATTAAAAGCCTTAAATCTGGTTGTAAAAGATGCTTAAAATCAAGAGGGTCATGTTTGTTTTTTTTTCTTCTTTGCAATCACCTCAGAGCTGCTCTCCCTCCAAATGCTCTTAAGACATATGATGGTCGAGCCAATGCTAAAGTCTAAATCTCTGGTCTTGTCAATTTGATGTGTGTTAGGTTAAGGCCAGATGCAGGAAGTGAAAGAAAGAAAGGAAAAGAATGAGTTAGAAAAATGTGTGTGTGTGCGGGCGTGTGCGGGTGTGTGTGTGTGTGCATGGACTCCCTATTTGACAAAGAGATTGGGGAGGGTTATTAGAAAGGCACAGTCCTTATTTAAAGAAGTTCAATGCACTCAGCTGAAGAAAAGCTCTCATTGAAATTCATGGCTTAGCACCTATAGCTCTGTGGTTTAAACAGACCAGTGAGAGAGACACACAGTCAGCGTCTGACAGATTTCAATTAAAATGGCATTTACAAGGGATGGCGAGAAAAGTGGAGAGAGGAGGAAGACGGGAGTTTAGGAGATTTTTCTTTCCCAGTTGATTAAAGTTTCTTCCTCCACAATTTTCAATAACTGAAATTCCCCGATCGGAGTTCAATTTCATTCATCCGGAAAGTCACTTTTATTAATGCCAGCTGCTCGACATTTACCAACCAATGGCAAAAATATGATAAAAGGCTATCTGAGACAGCCTCACAAAAAAGACGTCATATTTTTTATACATAAGAAAGAAAGGTTGTTGTTGTTTTTTTCTTCTTTTTAAAAGACAAGTTCAACTTCTTCAACTAAATATTTGATCTTCACATCAGATCGATGGTCTTACCAGTTATTACAAAGTTGCTTGTTAGCGATTTGAACATCAGTGGACCGAACACACAACCGTGAGGGACTAAGTGCTCAGTGTGATGGAGTTAAAAATGTTTTTTTTTATTGGTTTTTGTCTCTTGAAACAGTTGCTGACCTGAAATTACTGTAAAGGATTCTGGCTTTTTCTCTAGAGCTCACTCTGCATGGTTCCACTCGGTTGTATCGGTTTTCCACCGGTAGCAGCTACGTGGCACCAGCCCGCTTTTAGAATCTACTTGTCGAGTCAGGCTGAAAATGTAATGTCAGAAGATCATCAGCCTCTGATTGGTCTGATAGGGATGGAGTCACTGGTTGTGTCACATTACTGACTTCCTAACAAGAATCCAACCTGCAAGTTGTGAAAATTTCTCCAACAAATAGATCCAAATTATATACCAAAATATATAGTCAGTTCAGCAGAATTATACAGTAGTCAGATTCTAATTTTTTTTTTTTTACATATATTCCAATTTGATCCTTATAAAAACTTTTCAGCCAAGTTCAGTTTATTATGTCAATTGGTAAATATTTTTCTAAGAAACCCCAAACGGTTGTATCAAGTCACTGACGTTTTAAGAATAAACGAATCTACATTTGTTCTTAGACTTTTTTATTCTGGGATAGGGAAGCTACAGTGGATCCCCAGTATTGGTTATTTGTTGGCGTTACAGACCACAACTGCCCACAAATAGCTGAGATTTATTACTACTACTACTCGAGACTCCCTCTAAAAATGTATAGCTTCCCATTTTAGTAGTTCAAACACCAGCCATACCTTAATATGCACAGTGGAGACAGCTTGGCACTATCGCAGAAGATGATATCTATGGTCTTCCTTATCATCACCCTTGGGTATACAGCCAATCAGAAGGAAGGAAAACTAACAACGCTCCTAGATTGGCTGTTTGCAAGGGTCAGCCAGTAGCATGCTAAATAGCCTAGTGCTTCAGTATTTCAGCATCCCATGTTGGATTTTCTTTGGAACATGTTAGATGTGCTCTGGGACAAAAAAAATCAGTGAATAGGTGAAGTGGAGTTACGCTTCACAGAGACATTCCCAAATAAGTGAGTCTGCTAATACTGAATCACAAACATGCAAATGCTCCACTGTGCCAGATTCAGTCAATTACAGTCACTAACAAGAAGTACATAGGTCATGGCTCCATCACACTGGAAGTCATTTCAGTACCTACAGCGTCACTAATTTTGTATATGAGGAAAAATCCACAATACATTCAAACAAGTGCCTCCAACTCTTTGTTTCAATAAGCATTGCTGTTCATTAGTTACTAAAACCCAGTATTAAGGAACCTTTTCAACATCTGTGTTTTGTAAAAGAACTGAAATGGCAATCACTATATGATATATTTAACTTTTTTCTATGCCAGATGTTCAGACCATATTTTGTGTACGGTTCTGTATCGTTCCACTCCACGCCTCCTTCGGTTGACGGATGCCAGCATGATTTTTGTCAGCTCACGTCAGATATTGCTGGCTTGGTTGGTGATATGTAAGCGCTTGTCTTTGCTGGTTTATGAAGGAACCGTTTTAGGAAAAGAGGTTGTAGTTCTACCTGTAAGTGTGGTTTTCCTCCTATAGCTTTACATAAGACAAATCCTGTTGATATAAGTTTGATTTTGAAAAAACAAAAGACATGAGGTGAAAATCCTTTATCTAGTTCTACAGATTAGTTCTTTCTATGGGGATGCTTGTTTTTCCTTGCAGACTGGTTCTAACTTTTGTATTCATAAGTGGGTCTTATTATGTCCAATGCTCTTTTGAGACATTCTCCCTGTTTTTGTAGCTCGTCTAAGTTGGGATATCATGTTATCACAGTAAATTCTTCAGCTTATGCCTCTTGACATGTCCCAATACTGATTTTGAAATGTGTTTTGGATCATTATCATTATCCAGTAAGGGGTTTTTACATGAAACGAAATGTTTTCTTCCAAACGTCAACAGTATTTAACAGAAGTTTTTCTTGGCTGCCCAACAGAAGCACAAAATAGAAGCGATCCAACCCTGAGCTTAACAGTTGGCAAGGCACACGGCTGTTTTTCAAGACATTTTTGCACGCCACCGGCCAAAACCTTCTTTTTAACCTCATAAGTCTACAAAAGCAGTTTCCAAAAACCCATTGGGCTGATCTAGACTTTCATTTGGAAATCTGTAATGTAGACAAGAGCAGACAAAGCTGATATACATGCCGTCGTAAAATTGAGCCTGATTATACGACCACGCAAAGGTATTCCAACACCTCGAACTTCTACAGACCCGGTCAGATTCCCTCCACAGCTTTAATGCCTTTTGTTGGGTTTTGATGTGTTGTAGCTTTTCACAGCAAAACGTCCCATTGATTCCCAGTTAGATTTAGGTGTGGACTTTGACTGGGCCGTTCTTACACTTTGATCCGAACTACTCCTTTTTGCCTCGATTCTCTTGCAGCGTCTGACAAACATTGCCTCTTGTACTCAGCTCAGTTCATCTCGTCATCAACTTTGGCTGAAGGAGTAGGAAGAGTTTCGCAAGATCCTGAATATTCCGGACGAAGCTGTAGCCGTTTAATCAGAGGAAGCTACAGAGGATATCATGTCATGTGTGAAATTAACAAATTTCTAAGAAAACATTCAAAAGTTGTTTTTTGTTTGTTTTTCGGGGCCAATGAGACAATATTGTCTTTCCTGATTTCTGTTTTTACAATCTTGCGGCCTTGAGTCAGTATGTGATATTTTTGCAGGTGTTCCACTCTTGAGGTTCTCATTTACCTCAAAAGTTCTCATTACATCTGCTCCACGGTTAAGCGAAGCTGTGAAATCTCTCCTTGTCCCCGGTGAGGCGATCGGGCTGCGAGGCTGGCGTTCCGCTTCGAATCATTCCTCACCAGCCGCAGAGGAACCGGGAGGAGGCTCTAAATTATTCTCCTCCATCTCCATCTCTCTCCATTTCTGTCAGTCCTCCTCTTCTACATTCCTGTCCTTCTCCGTCTTTGTCTTTCACCTCATTTCTCTTCCCCCCCCCGCCCCCCACCCTCTCTTTCTGTCTCCCACTGCATGCTGCCAGCCAGAATTACTGGGCTTTGGGGTGGAACACTCCAAGAGTCAGGTTGTAATAACACGGCTGTGATATGCTTGGATTTCATCTCCAGTCTTTGCTCCTGAGAGAATCAGAGGGATGCAAGTCGAGGTAGATAATCAGAGGCAGAAGTATTGAAAGAGAAAGACAGAGGATTATAAAAGAGACTGTGGAGAGACTGGGTGAGAGACAAATTCTGTCCTGTGGGCTCTTATTGGGCCATGAAGTCTCTGTTTTATCTGGACCTGTTGGGGCTCCCAGTGAGGAACTTCAGTCGTTATAAACTTGCTGACCTCCCAGTTTAAACAAAACTGCTCACCGGAGCTGGAGGGAAGAAGCCTTTCCTTACAATATCCCTGCTAACTGCCGGCAAAAATCATGTAGTCTTACTTTGTATTGCCAAGAGTATTTGCTTACCTGCCTTCATGCACATATAAACTTGAGTAAGGCTGTCAGTTTGTCCTTTACTACTGCACTAGCTTCATCTCCTCCTGGAAGGCTTTCCAGAAGTTGTGATAATGATGATGACATGGTTTTGAAAACACTAAACACTAAGATTTTTATGTTGTAAATGACAGGATGCATTCACACCGGCTTCGTATAGTACGCTTTAATCCAACTACAGTCCGTCTGACTAGAAAGTCCGGTTTGTTTGGGGATGTGTGAACACCTAATCATACTCTGACACAGACCGAAATAAACTAACTCTGGTTTGCCTTCAAACTTTGATGTCAGTTCATTGGAAGTAAACACTGATGCAGTTCAAATGCATATCTGTACACCAATCGGACGGGAGACTGCTCTGCAAGCAGGAAGCACGCTGCAGTGCATGGCATTCTGGGTAAATAGAACCAAAACAAACCCGTCTGTCTAGTGTTAGCAGGAGAAATGAGAGGTCATAAGACAAACCCTCCAAACACTAAAATCTGACACCACTCCATTTTTGTTTACATTTCATGAAGAGGGAAGTTGCGGTCATTGTCTTCTTCAGACGTTTTTCCTTTGTTTCCTTCAGTGGTCATTGGTGCAGCACCACCACAGGTGAGGAGGGGAACAGGATGCTCAAAGGGCTTGGGTTGTTTGGCACAGTGCAGTGTGAAAGAGAACCACAGCCGCTGAAAATATGTTAAAAAAAAATTATCATATTTTAGTCCCTAAATGAACCTAGTCTGACTATCAGGTGTGAAAACACCCTAAGTTCACATTTTCCCATTTATGAATAATATTAAGACCTCTGTTTGAATCAACTTCTGCTCACTGATGAGTGAATAAAAAATAGTCATCAGATTTTTTTGTACATGATGAAATGATAACCTTTTTTGAAAAATTCTGCTGTTGTCTTTATTCACTCTCAAATCATCGTTCTAGTACTTCTTCCTAATTTGTGTTTTGATATTGCATCACCTGGTTTCAAACTGCATCACGATCTGATCATTCAAAGTATTAAATCAGAGCAACTGAAGTTTTGAGGCGATTATTATTGTATTCAATTTATTTGCTGCTCACTGTACCTTAAAGTATTGTACTCTATTGGGATAAATGCCATGCTGGCTGCAGAGCAGAAACGAGTGTTAAGAATTGTTTTGTAGTTTTGCATTTCCAGAAACTGCTGGATTAAAAAAAAAAAAAAAAGAACAAAAACCATTCAAACATGAATATAAAATAAACATGGACGCCGTTCAGATGAGGAGTTACCGTGGAAACTTAACAGCATCTTGTGAAATCTTGGGCTCAGCTGGTCAAGCTGTACATCAAACAGAGCCTCAGTTTAAAATAACAGAATTAACACTTTACCACAACCTCCTACAGAGGAGGATTAGGGCCAACAAAAAACCAAAACAAAACAAATTTTCTTCGTTGGGATTTAAGGTTGTGGAGAATATTGCTTCTCGAACATCACCCAGAGCTTTGTTCAATCCATTATCTGGACATGGAAAGAGGATGGACCTGCGTTGAGGACTTGGCCGTCCACGTCTGTCTCTTGACAGAAAAACTGCTCTTGATGCATTCCACCAATCCGGCCTTTAAGACATAGTGGTGAGAAGAAAACCAATGTTGAAAGAAACCCACTGGAAGCCGGTGTGCGTATGAAGTAGGGCTGTTGTAAACAAATATATTAGTAATAAAGTAATATAACGATTATTCTTACAATTAATCGAGTAATCGGATAAAAAATTTAATAAAATATTGATAAATTTGGCATAACACCAGTGTTACTATCAGATATCAACATCAGTCCAATTTTTCATTTTTGAGCTTCCCTAACAGTTACTTTTTTGTAGTTTAGAAAACCAAACTGTAACAATAACAGCTCACTTTCTATGTTAACCTGAAGAAAAGTTATACAAAGATCTGAAATTATATTCAATTTAATAATAAGGAGGCAGATTCACAAATATGCTTATAAAAAATGTCTGTGATCCAGCTTTTATTTTATGTATTCATCTTCAGCCAGTTTAATAGATGAATTCTCACTTTGCTCCATACCTGTCAAGTTTTGGGTTGGAGAATACGGGAAATGTCTCCTGGAGTGGTGGTGACGGGGGAGGGGGTGTTCGCCTCTAACGTATGTTCTTTAGAGGCGAACGAACGAACCTAAGATGGGGGTGAAGGGGAGGAAATAGACTGGGGACAGACCGGTAGACCAGGGGACGAAAGTAAGAACGGGGGGAGCAATGCGGGATATTTACGGCACCTTCGTTCGTCACACTCAGAAACTCATCTACCAGCCATGTACCGCCACCCGTTTGTTGAGACCGGCATGATATGAAATTTATTGTGTGGTTTGTCCATATAGCTACATTTACACTGTACCCATCAACTACTCAGCCGCCCACCATGTTCAGTCTGTCTGCTCACCTGTACAAATACTCCTGCAGCCTCTTCCCACCGTTCGCTCTGAACCAGCAGCTCCTGGAGGAGAAAGGCTGCCGTACTGCAGGCATCGCGCCAGTCATTTTGAGGATGCTTATTGGTCCTGATGAAAACCCGGGCATTATCATCAATCAATAAAATCCCTACGGGCCGAACCTGAAAATTGGACGTTATGCTGATAACACTTAGCTTTCGCCACAACTCAGAGGCAGAAGTCAGAGCTCCGCTCAATGCAAATAATGTTACGGCCGGAAATAATAAAACATAAATTAAGAAAGCTTCGAGGCAGGTAAATTTTCCTTGAGGAATTTTAATAATCGAGGTACTCGAATCATTCGAAGAATCGTTTCATCCCTAAGTGGAATATCGCTAAAGTTTTGTGCACACTGGTGATAGAAACACAGCTAGTGTTGGGAGTGTTTGTTTGGAAACGGTGTGAGCTGAGCCAGAGCGCCCCGTGTTTGTTGTCCCCAGATTGCAGGCTGCTGTGGGACTACGTGTACCAGCTCCTGTCAGACAGCAGGTACGAGAACTACATTCGCTGGGAGGACCCCGACAGTAAAGTCTTCCGCATCATGGACCCCAACGGTCTGGCCAGGCTCTGGGGGAACCACAAGGTAAACGCACCACTTCCTGTTCCTTCATAGACGCCGACCCCAAACAAACATCACACCGTTATGGCGACTGGCCTCATGAAATGGGTTTTTCTGCTGTGTAGCCTCACAAAGATAAATGGAGACAAATCCGACTTTTAATTGAAGTAGGTTTGTTCAGAAACTTTAAAATCCGTAAACATATCCATCTCTCGGTATGATTTGTAAACATGGGGTTTTTGTTCCCCTCTTAATGAGACGTTTCAGAAGTTCCAGTGAGATGAAAGGAGCGTTTACTGTACGCGGGATCCTCTGGAATGTACTTCTATCATTGTTCAGGGACCAGTAGAGAGAAATGCTGAGGCTTCCAGATGTTTTTCTGTTTTACCAAATAAATATTGCTTTCTCTTGGAAACAAAAATAACTTTTAGTGGCTTTTTCTTCATTTATTTTGTTTTAATGCCCTCCTGTCTATCTTTACCTTCATACAACTTTCCTTTCTTTGTGCTTTGCTTTCCTTCCCCCCTCTATTTTCCCTTCCTTTTATCCATGTGTCCTTCCTTTGTGTTAATTCATTTTGTCTTCATTTCCTTCCTTCATTCCTTTTAGACTTTCCTTCCCTCCTTTCTCTGATTTTTGGAGCTATATGTTTACAGCATTTCCTCTCTAGAAAGTACCTGCCTTAAATCTAATGTTTTTTGTTTTGTGTAAAAAGATGTTTGACCTCTGACCCTGTTGTTGTTGATCCCCAACAGAACAGAACCAACATGACGTACGAGAAGATGTCGCGAGCACTGAGACACTACTACAAGCTGAACATCATCAGGAAAGAGCCCGGACAAAGACTCCTGTTCAGGTAACACTCTCTCCCCTACCCCACAACACCGCACACCCTCTTCTCCTCTGAGCTCCAGATAACCTCGCTCTCCCTTCTGCCCCTCAGGTTCATGAAGACCCCCGATGAGATCATGAACGGCCAGACAGAGCGGCTGGAGCACCTGGACTCAGACACAGATGAACAAATCTACATCAAAGAGGAATGCTGAATGGCTCCAGGATGGGGGTTAGAGGGGATGGAGGTTAGGGGTTAATAGGGGAAGGGGAATTTCAAGGACTACTTTACTACAGCCTCAGCCACCAATGCCTTTCAGAAGCAGCTTAATAAACGCCAGGAGTTTGGCTCCCATCGGTCCCAGAGGGACAGGAAGTGAGATGTGAAATGCCTCAGGATGAGCTGGTGACTTCCTGTTGGAAGGAGCGTTGTGATTGGTCGGAGGGACGCTGCTGAGAGGACTCTTTATGTTTCTGTGCTGCAAAAAGCCAATCACTTGTGCTTCTATGATTCTTTATTTTGGTTTGTCTCTCCACATGCATTAGATCTTGGAAATTTGCTACTTGTAAAAAGAAACGTGTGTGTGTGTGTGTGTGTGTGTGTGTGTGTGTGTATGTGTGTGAGACAGGACTGTTTTCATTATGGAATAAACATTTTTGATCAAAGTGAACGTGGAAACTGGAGATGTCATTGCAGGTGCCTTAAATATCCTCATGGTGGCAGTAGAGGTCAACCGTTGCTATGTGGGCATCAGGTGCAGGAACCGGTCTGGTCATGGCGCGTGCCTTTTAAATTAAAGCCTCATTTACGGTTCAGACAAAGCCACGCCCACTTTCAGGGGAAACCGGAAGCTACGTTTTTAAAGAGAGTTGACGCAAATTTGGGCCCTTTCAGTTCAATAAGAGGCTAAAATAACAAGCATACAATTGATAATGTTATTTTCTTCTACATTATTTTATCATAGAGCAAATATACAATAAATTTTTATAGGCAATAAAACAGTTTTAATAATTTTTATTGAAGTTTTAGAAAGTTGAATATCAGACGAGGTAAACAATTATTAACTGTTAATTTTCTCATACCAAGGTGTCGTATATGAACATATATAACAACTTCACTGAATTTCTAGATCAAACTGTATTCCAAATCTGTTTCATATGTGTTTGAAACTATGTGACTCCGGTTTAAAAACTAGATAAAGTTGAAAAACAACTGAAGTGTAACACATCCAGCATCACATAAATGCAATAAACACATTGAATAATGAAATAGAGAAAGTTAGAGAGAAGATGCCCTAATATAACTTGGTCATTTTACTGGGGTAGTTTGTGTAAAATGACCCATGAATCCAAAGTCTTTCTATGTGAAACTTTAATGACGTCACTTCATTGCCTGACTCAGAAGTGTCCAAAATGCGGCCTGGGAGTTATTTGTGGCTCTAAGGCTAATTTGGGTATTTTTTTTTTTGTGTGTGTGTGTGTGTGTCCCACAATTTTGGCCTGCGTGGTGGTCCTAAAGTCATAATTGTGAATTTATTCTCGTAATTGTATTTTTATTATTATTATTTTTTCAAAGTATGGCTCTAGTACTCTGTCTAATACTAATAAAATATTTTGGGGCTGTTTTTTTTTTTTTTTAAGGTTTAGGGATAGTTTTCAGTTTGGCTGGTAGGTGTCGCTAACCGCATAAAGCTGATTCTTAATTATCATCTATCATTTCCCCCCAATTGACAAACCTAAATGCATCGCTCATTATTTATGCCTAGCGTCACTTGTCTTGCTATAATCCTGATATTTGTTTCAGTCAGTGCTAATTAGCTCCTGGGCACGCGCTGCAGACCGTCCCAGTAATCTGATTACTGCAGCGGCGGTGCGCTCCGGGGTCTCCATAAAAGTTGGAGCGCGCAGAGCCGAGCTGTCAGACCGCGAAGAGCCGCTGCAGAGCATCCACCTCCGCCGGGGCTGAGCCCGAACACCCGGATACGTCACGATTTTTGATTGATTCCCATTATCTATATTAATATTGATTATTTCAGAAAGCTGCTGGGTGTTGAACACGCACCGCCGTGCAAAGGAGCGCAGACAGGACGCAGAAAGGCTTCTCTCCTGCGTGGACTTACCGGGGCTGGGACACGAGCAGCGCGGGGCGGGACTGCCATGGATCAGATGCTCTTCTGTTAGAAAGCTCCGGTTCTCAGTTTGATTTCTTCTGGAGGTGTTTTAAAATAATCATAATAAAAAAGACAAGCCACCCTTTGCTCCTCTTTCCCCGTTTTCCGCCCGTTCTGGATGCAAATGTCTCCACATCGCAGACGCGCAGCTGGATTGTAGCGGCGGCCCCACCGATGCTTTAAACGGGCGTTAAGGTGCGGGAAGGGAGTGGGACACAAACAGGTAAGATTTCGGATCGAGCCACATAGTTTCTGTGAATGTGTTGAGTTATTTTTCGTTTCCTTGGAGATCTGAGGGAAGGTTCGCTTTGCGCGCGGTGAGAACGCACACCCGGAGGCATGAACACCAAGAAACACCCGGCAAAATTCAGAGATGCTAACGGACACAATACATTCTGACGTGAGTTTTAGCTGGACAGAAACACGGGATGGTTCCATGTTGTCTTTGGCTTCCCCGGCTGCAGTTTCCACAAGTTTGCTGTGATCCACTGGACAAACCGCGGCTGCTCTCCTGTGAGCCGCTGCCTGTTTATCCAGCCAGTCAAGCAGAGATCAGGCTGGTTCTCAGAGTGAACAGAGGCTGACACACTCCCCCAACTGGAAGGAGCGGTGTGTGTTACTTCAGATATGATGGGAGGGATGCTGGCAGAGGCAAATCTAGAAAGTTTGGAACGTGTTGATTGATAAAAATACATTTGTGATGCTCCTGTTAGACATTAAGCTCCATCTTAAGACATTTGTAAGTCAATAAAAGATCAATTTATTTCAGCAATTCAGACTTAGCAACCAAAAAATTAAAGTAAGTTTAGTGGAAGGAAAAAGTGTGGCAGAAAACTATTGTGAAGCAAAATCCATTGAAGACCTTGGGGAGATTCAAAAGGAGCTGCAGTTGGAGTAAAATTAATTCAGGTAGAAGATTCTTCAACATACATACATTTTTTTATTGGACCGCAATTATTAATGTATTAAAAATCTATTTTATTGTTTTATGTAATATTTAAATTTTGCATGAGTATTTGTAAGAATCTTTACCACACATTTCATGCTTTGACCTTATTAATTGAAATTAAAATGAACTTTTCAGTGATATTCTGTACAGATGCACCAGCACTGGATAATTTTAAAGGCACACTACACTGATAAATTGTACTTCCAGTATAATATTAATTAAACTCTTATTAAGGCTTTTTTGTGTATATTTTTTCAACATGTTATAAATAAATAAAAAAGTATTATTATTTTTTTTACTATGTCATGATAATAGATTGTTGAGATCTATTGATAATATGGCGTAAATCATTTCCCGACTGGCTGTGTCAGGGTTAATAAATCCAGCAAAAGTAGATATTCATCGATTTAAAAAAAATTACTTCCAGTTGGTGGAAGTGCCTTCTCTTCTACCTTGAATTCCTATACTGGTTATAACAGTACCAGAATAAACTTATGTTATTAGAGAAATAAAGTAATATTTTCAGACAATGAGTGTTACAAAAATTCCTCCACAAAATTAAAATAAAGTGAGGAATGTGGAGCGTCTTGTGAAGCTCCACTTTGACATCAGTTCTACAAATAAGGAAATATTTCCTCAACACATCAGCGTCAAATTATTATGAATAGCAGGACTTTGTTCAGATGACTGGGTCTGTTCAGAAGGAAGAATCTAGTTGCTCTTGAAACCATCAAAGCTTTTTTCTCGTTAAATCAACTTTTTTTCTCACAGTTTTATGTCTTTGTTTTCTTAGCATTGCATCTTTATTCTGGTAATATTATGACTTTATTCTCATAACAGCATTAACAAAAAAAAGAAAAACTCAGTCCGGCACTAAATACTTTATCATAGTTCAGCCGGGTAGGTGGGTATAAAAACATTGTAGGGCTGCCTACAGTCTGCCCTCTGGGGGGCGCCACTGGAATCTCATTGGGTTTACAGGAGAGTTTTCAGCTTGCAACCTCCTACACTGACGAGAGGCTGCATGGTTTCCTACTGGTTGGTCTCGTGTCAGGTGTTTTCTCATAGACGGGTTTAAGAAGAGTTCAGAACCTCAGAACTAAAAAGGTCTAATAAAAGTTTATTCCAGTTCTGTTATGTAGGGTGAACACGGGACGGGCTTCAAAAGTGGTGGCTGTAAAAGACAAGAAATGACAGGAATATAAAGGGAAATTGTTGCGGTTTACAACATACTTTTGTTGGCAGACGGAGTGCAGAGATGTACACATATTAATCCATATTCAGTGTATGGATAACCGTTGTGGAAAGAGATTAAGAAAATGTAAAAACATTTTTATCAGTACATTTATCTATAATAATATGCACACATGCATTACAACTTCAGCAGCTCTATATGCTTTGAGATTTTCCTCAGTTAACAGTTTTTTTCATCCATTAAATGTTTAGACCATTAATCGTAGTCAATACATAGAGTGAATAAATATCTTTCTCAGTTATCACCCAGTTCCCATTTTCCCCTTCTTGGTTCCAGAGGCTGACAGACAATATGAAGCAGCACAGACTGAATTAGGTTTAAATTGTTCAATTAAACGCTGCAGAAACCGTCTATAAAAAGGAACACAGACCGAATTAATACAACAGGCTGCCACACACTTAATACTTGAGAGCACAACTGGAAGCTGTTTGACAAAAATCTTGAGTCAAAGTTATCTTAAAAAGCAACTGAGGTCAGAAAAAAAGATGGAGGAAATGAATCCATCAAATATCTGAACAACATGGTAGAATTTGGCTTTTAAAAAGCGATGTGTGAAATAAATGTTTACAAAACCAATTAAAGCGCCAATTACTGTTCACAGCTTGTTTCATGTACTAACTTAACTTCCCTGCTGACTGCAATTACCAACAAATCTTGTATTAAATATGAAAAAGGAGCAGCCTAAGTGCACGGCTTGCTCTGTTAAACTGAAAGCAGCCTGAAGCCTCCAGACGAGCCACGTCTCACTGAACGATCACCTGGAGGTAAATACCACGAGTCCAGGCGAGTTAGACATTATTAATTGGTGTCCAACAGTTCTTATTGCTGCAAAAATACCCCAAATATGTATTATTACAATTATATTCTTTTAAGAAGGACAGGATTAACACTGGCTAGATTTAGTTCACTATTGTGAACTAAATCTGGCTTACACTGGCTTACACTGCAAGTAAGCCAGCTGACTTGCAGTGTGTAGCCAGAGAAAAATCCTGTCACACTGGCGTTTTAGTCAAAAGACTTTGCACCATGGGAACAGTATGAAGGGAAATTGTGACAATGTAATTTATAGAAACCTTGGTAACAAAAGCTCATGTCTGTATACTCTCCTTAAGTCAAAATAATTTTTTTAAACTGTGTATACAAATTAAAAATGTATAACATGATCCAGCTATTTTTACTTGAATCAGAAAAGCACATATTTTTGCAAAAAATGGTACAATACATTGAGTATGACAGTGGTAATAATACTATGGATGAACATTCAGCAGATGAAGGCTGACACTGCACTGCTCTGGCTCCATATACAGAGAAACTCCAGTCAGTAACTGTGTTCCCATCAGTGTTTTTTACCCCCCACATTTTAAAGTATCGCATTACATATGGTTGATAGAAATCTCAAAACTTTAAATAATGCCCTCAATTTTACAAACACATTTTATGCTCGTTTGAAATGGTTTTTGGCTTTTCCAAAAGAGTTAGATGGAAACATATTTAATGAATAAGTTCTAATGTACCGAATGCGCCGTGGTAGGCAGGTGCCTTACCAGGGCCACGAATCGCAAAAAATTTGTAAGCTCATACCACCAGCTCGGAGGAAGACAGTCTCCATTTTTCAGAAATGTGGTTCATGTTAATTTGCGACTTCTACTTCCTGTTTATTACAGTCATACGGAACATCAACATTGGATTAAATTACGCTTTGCGTAGCCTGGTTGATTTGCTCCAAACGTCTAATTCGCATTTCCTTTTTGTAAGATTTCAGTTCACTCAAAATTTGGATGACAACTGAATAGAAACATAGCTTAGTGTGGTGCCTTATTTTTTATATTTTTATTTTTTTAGACAAAATAAAGGACTTTTCATTGTAGAATTAACTTTACGAAATGTTGAAACCATACTTGTTTAAAACCCTGGCATACCTTGACAGTTCCACCTACTTTAAACACGGGTATGATTGAACGTTGGCTTCTTAGAAAATTCCTATTGAAAGTTTTGTGGTAGCAATTTAAATTTTTTTCAATTACTTTCCCATAAAGTCACGTTTTATCTCAACTAGTGTTACTTTCTATCTTTTATCTTAGGACTTGAGTCACTGAATTCATCGTAGTATCTAGATCGTTTTTTCTTCAGCTTTACTCGTATTGTGGTAGATGTACCTGATGTCATATTTTTAGCTGTATGAACTGGTTATTAGCCCAGACCAGGGCCCAGTGGCCATTTCCATCAGCAGATATCTGGCAGCTGCTGTGAATGAGTGGGATTTGGGGCTTCTGGCTGAGATCAGATGGACCCCCTCCTAACCGCTCAGGCTGGGTAAAGCGGCACTGTCCGTTTGGCCCGCTCTGTGCGGATCAGCCAATGTCACCGGACTGGTTCTGTGACCTCCTCCTGGTGCTGCCTCCTCTTCATTGATCCAAAGCTATGACACGGAGGCTTCACGGTCTGCTGCCCCTCGCCGGCTACTTGGCGCTGCCAGCGAACAGCTGTGACAAGAGCAGCAGGGAGCCTCAGAATCAGGCTGTCTTCTTTTTATTATTATTATCTATCTTTGATTTCTGGATTTTAAGAAACTTTGCAGAAAAAAATTATTATTTCTCATACACAGACACTCGTCTGGTCAGAGACACAAGAAGTAATGTATCCCTTCCATGTGAAAGCAGCTTTGTAGGTCACTCAGGAGGGGCCATTGTTATAAGAATCTCCTGTACATACAATGAAGTAGAGGGTTTCATATTTAGCATGCAATGTGCTTGTTCATTCCCTCTGGATGGGTGAGGCGGTACCACCGCCTTCTGAAAACAACTTGATTGGCACCTCTCTGTGGAGGTGTTTGAAGTTTTTTTAGCTCCCTGTTCCTCGTTTGTCTCGCTCTCCTCCCTCTGTTTTAATTTTAAGTCAAATACTAAAGTGACTGAGCAAACAGGAGCTCTAAAGAAAGAGCTGATAGACAGCAAAACGTTTAAAAATATCTGCTTCATCTACTTTTGCTGATGGCTTTTCTTTCAGTTTTTGTGTGGTTTAAGTGTCACGGTGCTCCTGTGTCTAGCTAGCACATTTGGTGCTAAATGCCGCTATGTGTGGTCACGCTAACTCCAGGCTCAGCTAAAGCAGTTAGCCTGACAAATCATGAAGCTAATATAAACTGTGTCTCTATAAAGAGCATAACAGGAAAACAGCATGATGTTCCAAAAACTACAACCAAATATAAAACATGTTTACTATGTTCTTGTCTACGTATCAAAATTAAATACATTTTAAAAACAGTATAGCTATAGTATTTTAGCAGCAGTGGGAATCATTGTAGCCATTTTGTTTTCAACAAAAGCTTTTAGATTTTGTGATGTATTTTTGTTTTAAATTTACACCATAATTCTATGAAACCTTCATTATTTTTATTTAAGGTTGTTAAACTGTAAGACTTAAGATCCAGAAACTGATTTGCCAGAGAATAATAATGTTTTTCATATTCATTAAATCTGTCATAATGAAAAACCATCGCTATCTTCTCTCTGTAAAACTGTCAACCAACAGTATATGCTTAGAATTGTTTGACGTTTTAATTAATTTCAATTAGATAAATGGATATGCTCTTATAACTTGTTTATTTTATGTAGGATTCCAACATGCACAGGTTTTTAGAATTCCTTCTAATGTCATTGTGCACGGATAAAGTACGACAAAAACACAAAGAAATAGTTTCTTCATGTTTTTCTCGAAGAAACACACGTTGTGTGTTATGTGTTGTAGACTTTAATGAGAATTTTTTTTTTTAAATCAGTTGAAACCTAACCTGGCAGGTAAATCCGGAAACAAAACTGGATCTGAGTATCAGCCAGGAAATTGGCCTGATTGGTTCATATCTGGTGGGGATCGCATACAGAGCCATGGCTAGTTGCCTTCAAAATCTCTGCTTTTCCCTGCCATCACAGAGGAGGGAACAGAGCAACAGCAAGGTCACTGAAAATAGTTGAAATGGTTCTTCCTGTCATTAGGTTGGAACACATAGAAATGTCTTCTTCCATGAATAGACCTGGAGTACAGATTTATTCACACACACAGATGTTCCCACTTGGTTAAGGTCCATCGCTGCTGGAATTTTTTTTCATTAAGAATTTTTTGGTGAAATCTGTGATGGAAGCTCTGTATCTTGTGCTCGAAAAAGATCTTCCAACGAAATATAATATTTTTGTTTCAGTCGAAGAGCTTAGTTAAGGGTTAGCAACCCGACATTCTGAACTGCTTGTCTACGTTTGTTTCTCTTTTATAAAAATCCTTTAATGGTTGCACAGATTTTACACAGGTCTGCAGAGATCAAAGGAGAAATATTAACAATTTCTTCATCATCTTTCATGAAGCAGAGCAACATAAAAGTAAAATCCTACCTTGATCATATTTTCGTAGCACTGAGAAGCAAAACAAGCAGCCGGTTTGTCAGAGTCTGCTCATGTAGCAAAATTTGCCCTCTTAAACACCTGAAAAAGTCATTGCTCCTCAAATTCCCAAATACAGTTACAAATATGAACATTTTTCACTTTTTATGTGTTTGTAATATGGGAATAAAAAATAAAATAATGTTTTTTAGAGTTGAATAAACCATCGATATGTTACAATCCTAAGAACATTACACACACAAACACACGTTTGCGTGGCTATCTTTGTGGGGACTTTCCATTGACTTCCATTCATTCCTACAGCCTAACCTTTACATACTTAACCCTAACCAAAACTCAATTCACACCTTAGTCTTAAATCTAACCCCAAACCCAAAAACAGCGTTTCCCCTTGTGGGTCCCCACAAAGTAGTATGTGTCAGAAAATGGTCCCCATAAGGTACTATAAACAGCCGCACACACACGCCCACACACGCACACACACACTGTATGAAGAACTTACAAATGAAGACAATAAAAAATGCTTCCGATTTAGAAGCATCTCAGTCGCCTTTCTTTGTTGATTTGCTGTATTGGGAGGAATGACAAAAAGTTTATTGCTATTCCTGGAAAAAACCAAAAACAAACAAACAAAAAAAGAAAAACCTCTGTTCTTTTTTCCTCAATGGAGTTAAAATACCCCTCAGTTGTATTGTAATATGGATTTTTATACACACATTGTTAAGAACCATCCCTGGCAAGATAAAACTTTTTATTTCAAGTCTAAACTTCGAGGCAGGATTTTCTCTCTAACTTGCCTTGACAGTTTTCTTCTCTTTTTCGTTCATTTATTCCCACAGCCCAGTTCACTTTTTATCAGCAGAGCAAGTTTTTTAATTGTCGGTGCATCACTACTGAGCTACTTCAACACCGTAAAAAGCCTCAGAAATGAGAGTCTTTCCCATTTTGAGAAACGGGACAATGACTCATCATTTTTATTCCCCAGGCAACCACATTCTGATTCAGTTGTGTTTATTTCATTTTAAAGGGGTTTTTATAGGTACTGTGTAAAATAAAAAAAAAAAAAAGAAAATCCTTGAACAAATATGGTTTGGATTTTATTCAAAGAATTGTGATAGAAAAACAAGATTAATTAATGTTTTATATACATCTGTACCATTTATTATGGAGGGTCCTAACGTTCTCAGCACTAAAATGATTAAAGTTGGATCAAAATTAAAGGTAATGTTTTCACACAACCAAAGTTTAATGCAAATATAAGAAGGTACAGTAATAAATGCTAAAACATGATGCTTCAATGGCTACTTATAATAACGATAAAATGTCCAAAAATAGATTAAACTACACTGATATTAAATTGAATCAGTTGGCATGAAATTAAACACGTTACTTTTGTTCTCTGTGATGGACAAAATATAAAAGCGTTAAACAGACATAAATAGGGCAAAATACATGGCCATAGTCATTTTAGTTCTCAGTCCTGTCCTCCAGTCAAACATGATTCTGTTTCATAGGATGACGAAAAAGACGGAAGGACAGAGAAAAGTAAGAGGAAGAGAAAAAAGACAAGCTACGAATAACTACCATCCAGTCGTCCGTGTCCAGGTTTTCTTCCCCCATGTAAGTTTTATCTCTTCGATAGCGACTTGGTGTTGATCTCTCTGTGGCCCAGTAACTTCTAAACATGTGCCCGTCATGCAGGATAACTCCAACCGCCTAGTGCCTCCAAACAAACCCACAGACATATTTTGGACAGCAGAAACATCTTCTCCTCACTCTTTTCCTTCCCTCATCTCTCCGTCCGACCGCCTGCCCTCCATTTCATCTTGATGGCTGGTGCTGTGGTGTGTGCGGAGCTGTGGGGCTCCAGTACTTTCATGACGTGAGCCAAAACTCATCTGGGACGCAATATCCTGTTTACCAGCTCTCAGCAGTACAAGAACCACAAAAAAAAAAAAAAAAAACTGAGCTGACTCAGAAGTTCAGAACTCATTACAGCTTTCTCAGGTCACCGTCAAAGTTGAACTTTTCTCCTCTATCACGTTGTCTTTGGAAAACAGACTACTATCACGGACTAAGAAAATAGCTTAGACGGACGGGGTTTGCACATGCAACCCCTGCAGCCATGCTGATAAGTAAAATAAAATAGTCGATGTTGATTTTATTCTGAAAATGTTTAGGGAAAAAAAGATTTTCAGCCCTTAACATGTATTGTTACCTCCTATAACTTTGGTTTATCATATTTAAAAGTGTTTCCTAGGTAGAGTAGCCCTCAAACATATACATTGTAACATCTGAGAACGTTTTAAAAGTAACTAAGCCCCAAATAATTTTTGCTTGCTTAAATAATGTCTAAATAGGTTATTTACAGTTCCATATTTATGTTTCTGTGCTAATTTCAACATTTTGGTGTTAATTTGTTTAGTTCTGCAATAGCTGGGCATAAGAGGTTGAGAAGCTAAAGCTTTCTAACACGGCCGGTATTGCAGAATGTCGCACAGATCACCTTGTTGGGGCACAGAGGTTTCATGGTGGTTTGTGCATTTTCACATGTGGGAATGTTTCCAAACATGGTCTTAAATTTTTCCTGACTGAGCCAACAGGAGGCCTAACTGCTAGACCCAGGAGAGGCAGGCCTGGATCTGGATGAAGGCCTAACAGCCAGTCTCCATAAAAAGATTGACAGCATGAACAGCAACACACCTGTAATGCCATGGCTTGTTGAGTCAGGTACCCCGTGAAGGTCATGGTCTACGTTGCGCTGATGTCTATGTTCAGCACCAGAAACATCCAGTGTTCCATCAAAAGTGACTGAAAACTGGACAATAGAATATGACCTTGATTTTACTTGCAGTGTCTTGAATTATTGTATTGTCCATGTTCTTCAGAATTGCATTCTGTTCTTTGGGTCTAGTGTAAGTTGTGTTATGGTCTGTTAACCACTACAGTAAAATGGGATCGCCCTCCCCAGCCCTAAGTGAGTGTTGATGAAATGACCACTTATCAGCGTAGCTGTGCCGCTGTCTTGCCATGTGTCTCTTAGAACTAACAATTCTTTGTAAGCAATGCTGCGCCACCTCTTGCTGCCATGTGATGTATAATTGGACAATGATTGGATCCAGCCAATGTGCTCTCAGTCACAATCTGAGGTTGGATTTTTTGAGTTGTGGTAAACGTCAAATCTTTGAATGGCATTTTTCCATCTTCCTGCATCTGTTTTTTTGTCCCAGTAAGGGACAAAACATCACAAACAAAACATTTTACAAGTAGGTAGAAATAAATAAAACTGGTAAATAGAAATGTATCAGAACTTAAACTT